>JAWWMK010000040.1:16257432-16305806 GCA_035047105.1 Galeopsomyia nigrocyanea
ATATAGATTGAGAAAATCGCATCCCCAAGAGCGTGCACCCGTTTTGAAAAGTCGCCCCAACTTTCTCGAATTGTGACGGTTTTTTTGTGGATTTGCTCATATATATTTTGTAAAAAGAGGTCAAACATGATTGAAGAGCAAGTGAGTGCTAATTGCAAACGTTGACTGCAGCAATACGCAACACCCGAACCTCGGGCCAGGTCCCAACAACCTGCTGCGCAAACTGGCCTCGAGCCACTATCAGAGCTACACGACCGCGCTGACCGTGACGATAGCCGTGGGCGTGTTCCTTTTGCTGCTAAACATCCTCATATTCGCCGGGATTTACCACCAGCGTGACAAGAACGGCTCGGCCAACGTGGCCGTCGATCAGGTAATTGAAAATTCAACTCACGCTCGCATCAGACACGAGATAAATATTGAACACTATTATGTCGATTCGCAGCTGGCCCTGGCGAGTTACAGCGACAAGAAGAAGGACGACCTGCTGGAGATTGGCGGCGTGTGCGGCGGCGTGTCGACGTCGGGCGGCAAGACGGGCAAACGCTCGACCTTTGTGCTCGCCGACTCGCCGACCGACAGCAGCAGCAGTCCCGTGCTCGCCCACAAGACCAAATTCGTCGACGAGCTCGAGCACATGCAGCTCCAGGACTACGAGGCCGCCGGCACCACCACCACCTACTTCTGCGCCAGTCCCTCGCGCGCCCGCACACCCTCGCCTTGCGTCGACGCCACGATGATGGCCGCGGCCGCCGACGACATGGACGACGATCTGCCCGAACCGCCGCCGCCACCCAAGTCGCCTGCACCGCCGCCGGGTATGCTCTGCCCGGGTATACTGCGACAGCCCGGCACTCCCGGCAGCGCCAAGAAGAGGGTGCAGATACAAGAGATATCGGTCTGAGTTCCCGATTGCGCGAGGCGTTGTAAAAACGTTCGGATAGCTTGAAAGCTTCTTTTTCTTTTTCATCGATGCGACGTCGAGGATGAGCTTTTTTTTGTGTGAAAGACGATCTATGAAACATACTTGTTGCACTTTTGAAACGATTTTCCACTTGCGATCGATATCAGTCTTTCATTGAGCTTGACTCGGCGTTCGCATTCGAAAGTGACGATCAAAGCTGTAAGGATGTCTCTACAACGCGTCGCGCGCTCGGACAAAAAAAAAACGAAGAATAGCGTGTTTGCGTCGAAATTGTCTGTTGCTCGGTTAATTATTTCTTTGAAAAAAAAAGTATATTGTACGTTAAGAGAAGAACACTTTATTTTAGCTGGGATAGATTCTATATATATTATATATTTGAGGGTTGAGTTTGCGTTCTTTTTATATAGACGTATTATAGTGATTGAATTATTATATACCTTATTATATATTTATTATTGCCGATAAGTTGACTGACGTTTTACTACTTCGTGTTCACGAATGAATCTTTGCGAAAAAAAAGCATAATTGTTATTCGAAACAAAGACTCTATAATTATACCGTTATTCAAAGTTCTATTGACTATCGTATAAGTATCGTATGTATTAAGTACGGGTGCCAAACGAAAAAAAAAACAAACAAACAAAAGAAAGCAAAAGAAGTGTCGATGCAAATACCCCATTACATTATTAAAAAAACGAAGGGATTGAACAAACTGACGAAACTCGATGAGGAATTCGACGAGGAGATGTGTGTTTTCGCGCGTATCTTAGCTATTATACGCAAGGAATTGAATTCTCAAAGTATAAGGATTAATAAGAAAAAAAAAATAGGGACTTTGTGATCGCTTAGCTTAGTGAGTCGAATTAAAAAAAAAAAAAAAATCCGCGGGGCTCCGCGCGACTAGACTAGTGAGAGGACATTACAGCGAGCCTCACGCGGTGTAAAGAAGAAACGAAAAATAATTAAAAAAAAGCAAACCTTTAAACAATCGTTCTCTAATAGCGAGATTAAAGAGTGCTCAACTCGACTAATAATGAATAATTAAAAATTAAACGACAAATAAAAAAAAAGGGAGATTTTCAGATCGAATTAACGCATTAGTTTCGTTGTAGCGCGTCGCTCATACATTTCAAGACTAATTAGCGTATAAATTGCGCGAGGAAGGTACGTAAAAAAAATAATAAAACAAATAACGCCGTGATACGTAACGGAACGCACAATTCCTTAAAAGAAAATAAAAGTGTACATAGATTTGCCAGACGAGCCTGAGCACTCCTGGGTCTTCCTTCGAGTCTAGTCGAACACTAATCGCGCACGATCATTGCCAAAGTATAAAACTTGTGCGTGCCAAAAAAAAAAAAAAAAAAAAAAACAATGCGGTTACTTTTTTTACACAAACGGACAGAAAAAAATAAAGCGCGGGGAGATTTTTCTTTTTCCTCGACGAAATATTGTAAAATAATGTGTGCAACTATCTCACGATTATTATACCGCTATCTCAAAGTATTGGCATTGTAAAATGTGGCTCATTGGTGTGTTGGAATAAATAAAAAGATTTGTTTTTAAACATCAAGTACGGTCAAGAATTAAAAAAAAAAGGTATATATTGTATCGATAATTGGTTTCTTCTCTCGGGTAGTTGACGATTGATTTACGATTCTGTAAATAAGCATGCGATAAAATTATATTAATTCTCGACTATTGTTAAATAATAATATATCAATAATAACACTGGTTTTTAACAATGAAAAAAAGCAAGTATCCTTTTGTGTATTTTTGTGTGTGTATCGTATTACCTACATGTCCACAAACTTTTTCCAGACAAGCGGAGGCGGCACATCTGTTTATTATTAGCAGGTAAAATGAAAAACAAATTTTGCGCGTGTTATCGCAAATGAAGCGTACGGGTGACCAGCTGTGCGAGCGAAAGAAAGAGATGTCAAAGTTCATCAGTCGTCGGTGTCCTTTTTGCGAGCTCGACCTCGCTACCCAGTTAGTTGACAACGCGAATTCTTGTCTTTGTGTCCGCGCGCTGCTGCTGCTGCTGCACCCTCTTTCTCCCCCTTTTGCTCTCGCGCGCACTTGGATCAATATTATCAACTTTCAGCCAACAAAGTTTGGAAACTCCTTTTGTTTCCGCAGCTCTCTCTCTCCCTCTGACAGTATGCGCCTCAATTGGGAAACTAAAACTTTGCTCATTATGATTTGCGGTCAGATGTTATTGTTTAAATTTTTTTTTTTCCTCGCTACCTTCCTTTCTGAGAGACAATTGAAATGCTTCCGCGGCGGAGCTTTCGAATAGTTTCTCAATTGCAGCAGCTAGCGAGAGAAATAGTTTGCGAGTTTCCTTTCAATGCGAGAAATGAAAAAAAAAATGAACCGCGAGCTTTTTCCCCTGATGCATCTTTTTTTTTCCTGCCCTTTTGAAAGGTTTCGAACCTCGCTGCTTTTTTTCCTGTTTGTCCTGCGCAATTACAAAAATGCCTCGCGGAAAATCGATAACCAGCGCGTATCCCCCTCGCAAGCTCGTCTCTGATAAAAATCCGCCATCTTGTCTCTCTCTCACTTTCATATCTCGGCGTAATACTCCGCGCGCGACTTGTCGCTATTGCGAAACACTAATGAACATTGATAACATTTGTTTTATCGGCCTGATGATACGCGCGAGAATAACAGCGATGGAGATTTATTTACCAAAGAGTTTTGAAATAAAGTGGATTTTTTTTAATTGATTGTTTTATTTTATATTACACATTTCGTACCAAATCTTTAATATGTAAATTAACAAGTATCTGAGTAAAATACAAGAAATTTATAACAATAATTATATGCTTGAAAAACAAACCATTGTGTTAGAATGAAAATTATTTTCAAACATATTCGTACATTGCACATCGTAAAAATTGGCACAGTAAAAAAAAAATTTATATAATAAAATACACAAGAATGAAAAAAAAAAGATTGCTTTGCAAGCTAACATAGCATAGTGAATTCAATAAAAAATAAAATAGATGAAAAGAAGAAAAAAGAAAGAAAAAGAATTCCTTCTCACAGATATTTATGTAGCTGCTTCTCTGACTTAATATTAACATTTAACAATCAGATACATCCAAATTTGTACAAAGATTTGTTTTTTTTTCATAAATCTTCGATAGCTTATTACGTCATTGAATGGGAGAAGAAGAATAAGAAGAAGTATCAATTGTAATTGTGATTTGTCTCATAAGAAAATTATATATCATTCTTCTTTTCCTTCTTTCATATCACAAATCTACAATAAGTAAAAATTCATTTTAATCGAAATAATTTTTAACGATACGTAAAAATAATCGATCGTATGAGACCATCTCGCTGAGTGTCCACGGGATTTCCAGCTCCAAAGCAGAACGAGACGCTATCACAGATTTTGTTTTGGCTGCAGCTTGCTAAGGGGTACCAGCCCTCCTTGTTGAATACAACTCCTATTTTGTACAGCTGCAAACAAGAACGTAATATTAACGATAATTTATGATTTTTGAAAACTATTTATCCAGGGTGTCTAGCTCTGACTTCTAATGGAATTAAAAATCGATCGATGGCTCATTTTAAAGGTTGAATGCGTCGCTTCAAAATGAATCCCCACACGTTAAAAAATTCATTCGTGGTAAAAAGATGTATAGTCCCAAGTTGAGTTCCCCTACCTTACTTTAAAAATGTAATTTATTCACAAATAAGAACATTATTTAGTATCGACCTTCGTTACATATCCTTATCAATATATGTATTGAAACTTTGACTCGCTTCGGCGTGACGTAGCCAATGGTTTCATGAAAATTCCCGTTTGGGAATAAAAATCCCGTCTATTTCCCGCTTTTCCCCGTCAAGAATAAATCCCCGCTCTTTTCTCGCTTTTTCCCGATTTCCCGTTGGCTAGACACCCTGTTATCCCAGCTGAAATTTGCTTACCTTATTTTTCTGAACATACACTGGTCGATTGAAAAATACGTCAATTAATTCTTGAGCATCAACTTTTGTGCTTAAGTGAGTGTACGTTATTCGAGTTCCAAATGAATCAAGAAGGTGAGCATACAATAATTCTGTATAAGCTTTTGGTTGAGTATTATTATCCTATAAAACCAAAAGAGCATTAACATATTGAAACCATCAATTCATGAAAATATAACTTGATTTAATACTTACCACATTTAAAATCTGTGACGGTACTTGAAGTCCAAGTACACATATATTTTTATCAACAACAAATGTAACAGTGCATTCTAATTTACTATCATTGTAGATTCCAGCTTGTTGCTCTACTGTTCGAATGCAAAAGTATTTGGGGCTTTCATGGACTTCATTGCTAGCAACTGCGAGTGGTCTGCTGATCGAGCTCCCACTGTTTTCCCCCATAGACGGCCTCCTCAAAGCTATGGGCTCATGAATAGAATTTGAGTGTTCTCCAGCAATAGAAATGGGAAGAAACGAGGTTGAAGTTATCAAATTGATTGGATGTTCCTCAAAGTCATATGGGCGCCTTCCAAAAATAGTTACTGGTTGAGATCTCTTCTTCTGAAAATAAAACCAAATAATAGCAATGAGAGTTTACGTGATTGTACAGATAACATTTAAGTAGATGATAGTCTTACAGAAAAATCAGTAAAAAACTGTAAATTTAATAAATTTGAGCGCTTTTGTGTATTTGTACAAAAACCTTCAGGCATTGATTGTTCACAATTTTTTGATGATATATTCATCAGTAGAGCAAAAGCTTCTTCTTGGGATAATAAAAGTGATTTTCCAGGTCCTTCGGCAAATTCTTGTGGACTAAAGGTGAGAAATCTAATTTTACTCGTAGCGTTTCCAATCACAGACTTTAATGATTTTGAATCGGTAGGATCCAAAGATTTTCTTGTGCATTCAGCTCTAGCCCATCTTTCTAAAGCACTGAATAAATCTAATTCTGAAGAAACATTCAACTCCTCTTGATCCAAGAGTGCCAACACAGTTGCTTGTTCTACATCATCCCAGCTTGATTCGTAAATCACTTCGTTTGTTTTTGAGCGCATTATTTGTAAGCATTTCTCCATCAGTACTGGCTCCTCAAACAATTTAGCAAATTCATAAGCTCGGCAAGCCTTTTTGGGTGAGAGATCTGACCATAAAAACTTTGTGCATTCCTCGACGAGAAAAGGTAACATGTATTTTTTTGCACAGTAACACAGTTCACATGCAAGCTCGAAAGATCCTAAATCTACACGATCTGTATAAATATATTCAAGTAGTGCTTTGAAAGCTTCTGGTTGTACATCTCTGATTGGGATAGGATCATTCTTTTCTGCCATTCCTCCGTAAAACATGGCTTCAAACACAGGACTCGACATGGCTAGAAAAACTTTGTGCCCTTCGAGTATCTGCTGGTTGGGCTCTTGGCCGACAATAAACTTGCAGTCCGACCTGGAAACATTGTTAGCTCGTAAAAAATCGAAAACAAACATTACACATGCAAAAATTGAAGAAAAAAAAATGCACATACCATTGTCCCATTTCCAGCAGATACTGACTCCTTTGTGCGACCTTACGTTTGGTCGTTTGCCAATCATAAGGCAAAACCATAGCCTTAGTATGGTTGTCGTTGACCTTTTCTTGATCCAGTTTGGATGCAAGAAATGTAAACTCAGCGATAGTGAAACAGACGATGTATTAGTTTATACATCGAAGGCGCGGGAGAGCCTGCAGACAAAGCGACGACGCGCGGGAGCTCCGAGTTTGATAAAGAGCCGTCTATTTTCATATACCTCGTGCTGCGATTTCTAAAAATAACGAATAGGAATACACTGAGTTTGATATAAACAATGGAGCAGCACTTGGCGCGCGAGCGGCCAGTGACGCTCGCATCAAAAGTGCACTCACCCGCGAGACCAGGACGACATTTGGACCTTACATCAACTCACATGATCACTGATGATCACCACCAGACGATTTATCATTCAACTTGAGCGTCTTTTTGGTTAGAAGACGGTTCTCGCGCGCGGGCGATCGGCCGGACTGTCAAAACAAACGCCCAAAAACAGAGTGTGTCCCGTCCCGCGCCGTGTTGCGACGCAAAACGGTATTTTGCTCTCTCTTCCTCTCCTCTCTCTCTCTTGCTCGCGCTTCTCTTCGCTCCTCCGCCGATGAAAACGGAGTCGAGACAGATGATAAAAGCTGCTCCGAAATTATTTAGCTTTAGTTGCAACTCGCGATGCTAGTTGGCGTTTTTATCACCGTTCGTCGGAAACACTCGATTCCTATAATACCGATACCTCTCTTGCTTACCACATGCAGTTTATGGATTCAACCGTTGTGTTGGTACTCGTGATTCCATTCTAGTAACTTGAAATTTTAATTGTAGTATAATTTGTATGAAAATTACAAATACAAGTATTTGAACGGTACTCGTAGGATATCTTTTATTCTAAATTTTCCCGATTTTAGCTGCACTTTAAAATTTATAGAACCAAGGAAAATTGAATGAATTTCATTTGACACATAATTAGATTTAAAAAATTTTTATTTTTTTTTCTTCGATTCATATATTTATTTTAACTTTCGTATTTTATGTACATTTGTTATATCTATATTTATATAAGGCTTGGACAATCGTCGCTGTATTTACATTATTACAACTCATAAAAATAACGCGCATCAGTGTTGGCCGTACCCCACAGCAAAAAAAAAATGTACGGAATCTATTAGGACTCTGTTATGCGTGCTCTTTATCGACATAAACTTAAAAATAATTTTGCACTTTACACAATCACCGATTCCGACATTTTCAATCAATGTCCAAAATAAAGGACGTCAAAAAACCACAATAATGTACAATTCGTAAAATTAGAAAATAAAAATCATCGATTACTGACGATTTGTCAATTCACGAAATCATTTGTTCATCGATGATGATAGAAATCCTAGTGATATATATTACATTGTTTACACATAAATATTTGCTAAAATTAATGATATTCAGCAGATAGGCTAGATTGCGATGTCAATGAACTCAATTAGCAGCTGTTTAGTATCCAAATTGAATATGCCGAGTTGGAACAACTATAGGTGCAAAGTTATAAATGTATGTACGTACGCAGCCTTGACAACTTGTTTTTTTTTTCGACAATGCTCTCGGAGATTAATAGACGAAAAAATAAACGAAAAGTCGAGCAATGTAAAAGCGGTAACATTATTTACATGAAAGATATCATATACTTAAAAGTATTTTGAAATAATGATTTTTCATTCGCATATATACTCGAAAGAATAAACGACAACTTGGAAGTCTAGGCGAGTATGAAACAAGTGCGCGCACATCGTGCGAGAAGATTAGTTTTTAATTTACAATGTAAATAAATGTTTTACAACGAGGCTGCATCGCTCGGTGTATTTCTGACACTTTTATGAAAAGTAAATAGCTCGTTGTAAATGCCGTAAGTTCAGTGCAACCGCCTAATCACTTGAACCAGCGCACAGGCAAAGGCCCATGAGGATCGACTGGTGGTGGTTGAGAATTTAGAGCGAGATATATATATATATATATATATATACATATATATATCGGAAAGTGCCTCTAAATGCTGAATAGCTCGTGGAAAGCTCGTAAAAATGAGAGAGAAGTGGAGATTTTTTAATGAATAACATCCTAATAATTCTATTAATAATGACAATAGTAAAATTATAGTAATAATAATAATAATGATAAAGCAAAAGTGATGGGCTTGAAGAGACTAGCGCGCTTGTATATGTACAGCAGCTGCGAGGAGCGAGCGAATATAATCGAATCGAATCGAATAAATAGAGCTAAAACTGATAAAGCTAGCTAGCGACAAGAGTCGAGGAGAAATAAATAGGGAGGTGGAGGTGGTGGCAGGTCAGGGCAGGGCAGGGCAGGGCAGAGTCAGTCTTCAGGGCTGCAGCTGCGTAAAGTCGGGCACGAGCTGGTCGAGGTGGTGCTGGTGGCAGTGGGCGCCGCTGGAGGCGGGGCTGGCGGACGGGGCGCCGGGCTGGCAGCAGCGGGACAGCGGCCGCGCGAGCCAGGGATGCCGGAGCACGTCGGCGGCGGGCGGTCGCTCGTGGGGCGCGCGTCGCAGCAGCGCCCGTATGAGGCAGCGCGCCCGCGGCGACAGGGCCTCGGGCAGCTGGAAGTGCGCCCGCGAGATCTTGGCGAAGAGGCTGGCGTGCTCGGCGTCGTTGAACGGGTAGCGGCCGACGAGCATCGTGTAGAGCAGCACGCCCAGCGACCACATGTCGGCAGCTTTGCCCGAGTAGGCGCGCCCCGAGCGCAGCACTTCCGGCGCCACGTAGGCCGGGCAGCCGCGCCGGTCCGACAGCGAGTCGTCCTCCTCGTCCACCAGCACCGCGTCTTCCAAGCTCTCCAGCCGCAGCTCCGTCCTGCAAGTCAACGAGTAACGTTAGTTTCGACGTTTAGCATTCAGCACATTCGACTTTCACCGCTCGCTCGCGGGTTCAAGGAACTCGCATTCTCTCTCTCTTTCACACTCTTTCACTTTCAAGGCCAGCAGCAGCAGCGGCACCCGGAAGAGCGCTCGCCTCCGGGATGTCGCAAGAGCGACAAACGATAAACAGTAGCAGCAGCAGCACAAGTGTCGAGCGAAACACTCTGCAAGAGTTAGCAGCTGTTGGGAGCCGCGGGAGAGCGCCGGCAGTGGCAACGCCGAGAAATTGCAGCGTTTTGGCATGTGGCGAAAGGCTGCCAAGCGCTTTCCCAATGCGCACGAGAATGCTCGATGAACCAACGTAGCCGAGCTTGCAACACGTTCCCTTTGGAGCTTTGCTGCTGCTGGACTGAGGCAGCGAGTGTGTGTGTGTGTCTGAGAGAAAGAGAGAGGGGGGCAGGCCGCGGAATGCAAACTGTTGGCCAATCGAGTATGGGCTCGACTGCAGCAGCCGAGCTCACGAGCAGCCTGCACCTGTGTGAGCGACTGGGAAAAATGCCCTTTGCCTCTCTCTCTGTCTCTGAGATAGGCGGTTCGCACACTTACCTAGCCTCGTCGGAGAAGACAAACTTGCGCAGCTTGAGATCCCTTAGGACGACGCCGTGTCGATGGCAGCTGGCGACTGCTCGGGCCGCCTGCCGGAAGAGCCGCCTGGCCTCGGGCTCCCTGAGTCGGCGCCTCGCGCGCACGTACGCGTGCAGATCACCGTGGTGGCCGTCGAGCAGCAAGTACCTGCGTCTCCGCGACTGGCTGCTGCTGCTGCTGTCGGTGGTTTGGGTAGTCTCGGCCTCGACCAGAGCTGCCAGGGCCGAAGCTGCGCCCGAGCCTTCCATCAGCATCTGCGCCCGTAGCAGTGCCTCCGCACCCTTGTCGCCCGGCTGTAGAGCCTGCAAGTTTAGAAGCCGATGAAGTAGGTAAGTATACGTGTTGTGCAGCCCGCTGCGAATAGATTTTCGACGAGACTCCGCCGCCGCCGCCGGCGCCACAGCAGCCGAAAATAGCTGAACCGATCGCAGACGGAATGCGCCCCCGGTTTATTCAACTCGGCTGCAAAACACGTAGAGATACGAAGAATCGATCCTTACCTTGGCGACCAGTTGCTGTCCGGTGTGCACGTCCACGCACCGGATGAGGCTGCTGCACTCGGCAGGCCCGAGCAACAGGAATCTGTCGGCCAGTATCGTCGGATTGTGATGCTGGTGCTGCTGGGAGGAGGAGGAAGAGGAGGAGCGCTGCTGCTGAGAAGGCTGCTCGACTGTCGATCTGTCTGGCGCCACCACCTCGTCCCCCCTGTTACTCGGATTACTTTGTTCGCCGAGCTGCTGCTGTTGATGCTGTTGCAGCTGTTGTCGAGCCTGCGGCTCCGGGCTGACGTTGGGGCTGACGAAAAACTTGCCATTGTTGCTGCGCGTCACCTGCAGATGCAGCGCTTGGCCTTGCCCATGGCGCGTGGCCACTCTCATCTCTGCTCGGCTCGACTTTTGCGCGCAACTCTCTCCCTCGCTTTTTCTTCGTCGCGCACTATTCTTCTTCTTATTCTTCGTCACTCGCGACAACGCACTCGCACGCACTAGGTTTCACAGCGAGTGTACCGAGCGACGGCTCTCCGTTTTTCGCACATCGGTTCGGCGCGCACCAACCGACACTTTAATTGCGATCGATCGATCGACAACATCAATGCTCCTCCTCCTCTCTCTCTCTCTCCCCCTGTCGCTCCTTCAAGCTACGCCAACAATTTCCTGGAGATCTGCAATCAGACAATGACAAAAGTTTCTTTAGTACAATTATAGATCAATCAATCTGATAGATAGACAGAAATAAACACCGGCGCGTTATTCGCAACACGCGGCAACACTGCAAAGCTACTCGCTAAGCTTCTTTATAATACATCAATCGTCTTTCGAGTAAGAATATTATTGCGGCACGATTGTCAGTGTGACCTTGAATTATCAAACTCCAGATAAGTAGGTGGAAAATGGCGAATATACATCGAACGGAGAGAGAGACAGCGCGACATTGTTATTTCAAAAGCAAATGCGCGTTTCGACATCCGTCCGGCGTATCCGGCGACCGGCGGCGCTTATGCAATGCCGCGCTTCTCTCTATCTCTCTCAAGTCGCTTCGTATAGCGTGCCCTCTCTCTTTTTGCTCGCGAGGACTTGTTTAAGGTCAGGGCTATGCGATCTTGATATACGCGAGACTTGAGGGAGAGCTCGTCCATCTGCATGCTCGTAAGACAGACTGGCTTATAAATGCATGGACTAATGTACGGATTTCAGTAACGATTACACTAATATTCAAAACTTATATTGTATGAATTATTTGTAAATTGTTGCGAAAGAAATTTGGAGAATTCGTCAATCGTGAATTCTACTTTCTCATACAGTCTTTGACAGTGTCACATGTACTTTTGTTGCTTCGGGAAAATTAAATTACAAGCTCAAATTATAACCAGCGTGGAATCCCCAACGCTTAACCGGGAATATCTACATAAACAGGCCGCATGAAAAATCGAAAATACACTTGCCAGCGTGAATTCCCGAAAGAAATATTAATCTGCGGCCGTGAATCGAATATCGCACGCGCAGCTTTGAAGAGCGCGAATTCAAGTCGATTTCCCCCCCTTCTTTTTATCAAATCGTCATGCACTTTGCGTATAGACCCCCGCGTGCCGAGCTATTATATCGCTCGCTTTATTGATATCGCTCGCGGGAGTTAAAGAGAACATAGCGGCGACTCACGAAGAACTTACAAATAACGAGGAGCGGCGAACTGATGCGCGCACGAGAATAATAAAAGGCAGCGGCGCGCGTGTATATACGCAACGAGAAAGAAACATGATGAAATCGAGCGAGCGGAACGAAGCGGTTGTATATAAAAGTGACGAAACGCGAGAGTCAGCCGCCAATGTATCAGGCAGCTCGTTATATACTTGAGCGCACACACACACATCCACCCCATGATATCCTTGGCAAAGGTCAAACCTCCTACGGATAACCGGTACACATTTACATTACACGTAAAAAATTTGCAGTGCGAGAACATCAATCTGATTACATTCACTCCAATATTTATCTTTCAAAAGTCCTATATATATTATATTGCGGAGCTACATGCGTAGCTCGTTTCAAAACTTGTTATACGCCAGACCCGAGAATTGCGATATTATTTCGTGAAAAAATATGCTAGCCCGCTTTGATGAGAGCAGAAGGAGGAGGAGGATGAGGAGGAGAAAATCGTCGCGTCAAGTCATAACTAAAAATAAGCACGTGACGCGTAGCCCGTGAGAGAGAGAGAGAAAGAGTAAGAAAGAGAGAAGATGGGGGGGGGGGGCAGACTTGAGGATATCAAGCAGATATCGTTGTCAATATATTCAGACAGACCATTGCCGATAAGTAAAGTAATAAGGCCGCGTGGAATAGGCCACCTCACGGACATTCTCTGAAATTTCTGACTTGCCTCGTCACCGGCGCATCGCAGCTGAGCCTGCCTGCATAGGTAATCCGGCGCAACTATATAAACGGCTGCTCTCTTCCCGGATGTATGACGAAAAAAAAAAAACACAACGCCGACAACAACAGAAATACCCGGAAGCGCCGTGAGTGATCTCGCAGTCGCCGTATTTTCGCTCGCTCTCGGCTAATATGTATGTCGCAATATCAATCGAGCCATGGCAATACAATATCGAGTAAACAGCGTAGCAGCGCCGAGAAAGCTTGCTGCAGTAGATAACCAACGAGTATATAGTCATCGATAAGCGAAATATTAATCGCGAGCCATTGCATATTCTCGAGCAACCTATACGCATGTACATATACGTATACGATACGTACGCTTAGCTGTGGCGGAGGGATGGAGACGTTTTTTTTTTCTTTAATTCGTGCGTGGGCCTCTCGCAGTTTGCGCCTTTATAGACGCTTAGGAGCGGTGACCTCGAAAAGTTTATAACGAATGAGGCTGTTGACGTGCGTGGTGTAATCGTCGACGACTCCGAAAGAACACGTAAGCGTATACGAGTGCAAAAGCGAAACTGTGCTCGACACGTTGCGACGCTGCAGTCGAACATTATCGAATGGACTGAATTTAATTTTCTTCTTTATTTATTGTCTATACAGCAAATAAATACTCACAGCGGCAGATCGCTGACGGCGGCGGCTTACTGGGCTCTGCTGCAGGCGTCGTCTGCTCGAGAAAGAAAAAAACCACCACACACTTGGCGATTAAACAATCGGATGTTAAATAGCATACACTGCGGGCGCCGACCGCTGGCCACACTGCCCACTATCGGCTCATCACCATTCACCAACAATCATTTGAGTATACTTTGCTTGTTCGCGCGTTCGCCTTGGCTGGATCCTCGATTATTATAATCAAGGTTGCTGTGGCGGTGACGACGGCACGCACGAGCTTGCGGAAGGAAGAGCGGAGCGGGAGGTTGCGTTATACAGCATGAGCTATGTAGCAGTTCTCGAGGGCACGAGAGAGAGAGAGAGAGAGAGGCAGAGAGAATCGATCAGCGGTGGGCAGATGATGGATTCTTCCGCGAAGCGCTGTTACGCACAAACGGTCCAACTTGACGGGGGCCGTGGGCCGACCTCCGCTCAGAAACGACGGCTGAGGCAGAAAAAACAGGAGCCAAGTGTCGCACGCGCCATTGTGCAAACTGCAAACGACGACTGACTGCGACTGTACACTTAACGGTTACGAGCTACTGCTGCTGCTGTTGCTGCCAATGCTCAAAGCAAACTGAACTGACTCAACTGACTGCTGCCAGCGTGCCAGCCAACCGTCGCGTGTAAGTCGTCGGGCTGCCGACTGCGGCGCCACCATAGGCCGCATTAGCATCAGTACACTTACATACAATCCATAGTTTCAACGACTCACGATATTGTGCTAGTGGTAGTGCGCTGTTGCCGTCGTAAGACACACTCATCGCTGTTGCCAAAAGATAAGATGAGCCTTTACCTCGTGTACTAGACTCACGCGCGTCGACCGAGTATCGGGTGCTGCTTCCGAACCACCGACAGCTGCCATACATATTGCTTTTCAACACCCTACAAATCATTGCCCGGGTACATGCTGTCTTTTCAAACTCATCCTGCTGGCCATCCTTTCTCTAACATGTTGCTGATATAGCAGAAGCAGCAACGGTTGTAGCCAGAGGTCAGTCACTCACCATAGTTTACTTTCATATAGCACGATCTTCAATGAATTCGTCAAAGATCTGGATATATGTATGTATGTACGTTGTGACACGTTTTCATATAGTTAACGCTAATTAACCATTGAGGAACGCAGCAATTACTTGTTTTGTTTGTTTCAAATTATTTTCAAATGACTTTGACAAATGCAAATAAGCGACTCGTGATATTGTCCGATAAATTATTAATTTATTTGGATGAAAAGAATTAGGAAGGAAAAAAAAAAATTCGGAGCGAGAAGAGAAAAAAATCAAAAGAATTGGCCGCTACAAGTATAGTATGAATAGAAAAATTGCAAGTGGTACTTACTCAAATATGCGGTAAAAAAACGACAAACACTCGATTGCCTTTAGCGCGCAATAGGTAAAAACAAATACTAAATTATATCGTTAAACTTGAGGATGACATGCATAGCTACACGTGCTCCAGCTTTGTATGTCCAACTAGCTCTAATTTATGCATATTCGTACGTATCACTCTCGTCATCGTTTTCATCTGATTGTGTAATAATCAGTCATAGTTTCATTAGTTCCTCCCCGAGCCTCTTCTGCACATGAGTCGCACACGTCACTCCAACAAACAACAATAAATTTTACGCGTTACATTTGGTTCCGTATAATCGATATATAGATACATACACATAAGTACACACGTGTGCATGTGTATGTGTGTGTGTGTGTGGTATCAGGGAATTACAGCGTTTGGATTGCAGCTCTGCAGCTCTCGAAATTGTTCAAGCTAATTTCGTCATATTACAGTTTCATAAGAGACAAAGTCGACGCTCTGTCGTCGCCTTTTTTTTTTTAATAGCTCCACGCAAATATGCTACAAGATAAAGAGAAGATCGATGCGTTCTGCTGCTAATAATTGAGTAGCACGCAGCTGCTGAATGAAGCTCCATCGTGCGATTCGTATACATTGAAATGGCATATTGAGATAACGCGAAAAGTGCGGTCGAAAATTGAATACTGCGTAAAACGATAAAATTAAAAGAATGATTGCTACGCGAGATTGTCCTTGATGCTCGTTCGCTTGGTCGCGCGGTTATAGAAGGCCGTTGGAATTTGCATAGCTTGAGAAATCGCGCTTGAGCTTGCGCGCGTCAAAGCCGTCATCGATGTTATATACGTATAATGAAAAAAATAAGGGAAATGAAAGATATTCCGTTGTCGTTTCGCAGAAAATCAGCGGATCGCTTATCGAACAACAACAATTATCGTTGAAAAATCGACCAAGATAAGAATTATTATCCTGAAGAAAAAGTCCATTATTGAGACACTGCCCTCTTCTGGCAGTTTACGTTTTTTTTGGATGGAAAAAACACTCGCAAGGCGCGAGCGAGGTATGAATAGAATGCCGCGAGAATGAATGATATCGCGTGTGTAATGGAGGTAGACTTGCGCGGCCTCGCTCGAGGTTGCTATAGCGCAACATCAGAATCGCTTGCAAAATCCATCCATGGAACACAAACTATGCTGCGATATTGCTGCGTTATTTACATCCTAGCCACCGTTTATTTGCAGCTCCGCCCGCGCACAATTATTATCCGTGTACATTGCCCGCAGTGTAAAATTGTGCAAAGTTCCATTGCAAATCGGCTTGCTGAATGATTGTTGCGAGCACATGCGAGGCGGCGGCGGCGACAAAGTCACTCGTAGGAGCATTGCGAAAGTCGCGCGACCTCGACTCACTGGCTGATGGCGCTCGCTCGTCCTCGCGAGCCGCGAGAAAAAGGAACACAATGGACAAATCGGGCGGCAACATGTGTATATGTATGTGTATATACTCCCATAGCGCGAACTTGACTCGCGTGTATCCTTGCCGTAAACGATTCAGATCGCCATTAGGCCCGCAGGACCCATTCACGGCCAGCCGCAAAAAAAAAAAAATTGAATAGAATGAAAAAAAGCCAGCAAACTCGAAAGTTGTTTCTTCACGCCTTGGCCTCTTTTCACCGGGTCGTCGCATCGTGACAGAGCTTCCAAAAAGCTCTACAAGATCATTTTCCAAAAATGTGAGGCTTTTGCAATTGACCTACATTCATTCTCAAGGTCAAAGCTCTGTCCTATACACTTATCGTCTTGCTCGCAGGTGCGTTTAACAATACAAGCCGCTGAGAACATATACGTATATATTTTTCCAATCGAGCGAAAAAATACAACGCGATGAATCGAACAAAACAAGTTTAATAGGCGCTTTTTAGTATTTTTCGAAGCTTCGATGAAGATTTTTCAATTTTATTCAAAGATTCTCCAAAGATTTTTTTAACATTATCAAAGCTTTGTTGAAGATTTGTTGAACATTTTTCAAGGCTTTGTTGAAGATTTGTTAAATTTTATTCAAAGCTTCGGCGAAGATTCTTTAATCTTTTTCGAAATTTTATTGGTATTTGGAGTTTCTTCAAAAATTTTTGTAATCTTGTTCAAAGCTTTTCAAAGATTTTTTAAATCTTATTCAAAGCTTTTTAGATGATTTTATGAATCTTATTCAAAGCTTTTTGAAGATTTTATAAATCTTATTCAAAGCCTTTTCAATGATGTTTTTAATCTGGTTGAAACTCCTTCGACGATTTTGTAATCTTATTCAAAGTTTCTTGAAAGTTTTTTTTTAAATTTCATTAGCGTTTTTAGCGCGCTTCGCGCGCCTTATTCTCACACCTTTGAATTATAACTATAATAAACTAAAAACATTAATACCAATCGTGTTCCGTCATTAAATGCTTCACAACATCCGGCCACCGATTTTTTAAAAGGGGATATAATCCCGGTGGCTAAAATCCAAAAGCGAAATGTGCGTTTAAGAAACTCGAGGAAATCGAGGAAAAGCGAAAGAGAAGAAAAGTTAGCCAACAATGGGGAAAACGAGCAGGAAAAGGAAGGAAGGAGAGGGAGAGGCATTGACGAGGCGCGGTGGGGCGCTAAATAAAGAATACAGGAATAGGTAACTTCCTTCTCCAAAAATACTACCCATGAGAGCCTTAAAGCGGAAATACAAATTATCCGTGTGGCACATTGGTTAGGGGAGCGTATTTATATAGTCGAAGCATGCCTTTTTTTTTGCGCGCGAATCATCAGCTGAGAAATGCCAATATTCAAGAGATTTTTTAGAGGATGTTTTGGCAGCTAAAGTGTACAATAGTCGAGAGTGAGCGAGTCGGCCCCCGCACGTGCCCCGCGATAATAATAAGAGCGCAGAGAGTGCAGCTGCCGCATAATCCAGCAGCTGCTCTCTCTCTCTCTCTCTCTCTCTCTTTCTGGCTCGCGCAAGGGCGAGGTCGTCGGCTTCGCAGTCTGGAAAACGATCGTAAAGAGAGGCACGAGCGAGTTTCGCAAGCCAAGCTATATCCATCCCCGTACGCCGATCTCGAGGATCGAAGGTCGACGTCAGTCATATGTAGGTCGCGGACGATCAAGTCGCAATTATCATCTCTCTCTCTCTGCGTCTTTCGATCCTTTCGTATACTATTGCCAAATTGCGTTCAGTTTCGTGTGTTCATTATGAATTCTACGGATTTTTCAGGTGAATCTAGCGAGGCACGATGGACGACAAAGGAGAGCCAGGTGCGAGCGTGCACGGTAACTTCATCAACTACTATCAATTCCATCCGGCCGCTGAGCGAATAAGCCAGCTTCCTGACGGTCTCGTCGACGGACTTGCTCACGATCGCTCCAACTACGTTGCCCTCGACATCGGATGCAACGCTGGGGTGCGCACAAGTTCAGATTTGACGAAATCCATAAAAAAATGTTGTTTTTTGGAGGGTCTAGAATTGTAAAAAAATTCTTCTTTCTATATCCTCGATTATAAACCTCTGAAAACTTTAATTTTTTCATGGATTCCGTTATACATCTTTTATACTAATGGCGTTTTCGCCGATTTCATTTGCATCGCAGGATTTGACGCTCGAGCTATATGGCTACCTGCAGGACAAGCTACCGGGCAAACAAATCTCAATCATGGGCATTGATCTGGATCCGTTGCTGATCGAGCGAGCGCGACTCAAGAACCAACAGCCGGAATCGGTGACTTTTGAGTGCGTCGACTACATGTCCCCAGACTGCAGAGCTCTAATCGACTCGTACTTGCGCCAGCGTCAAGTGGTATAATACAACTGATTAATAATTGTACGACTGATGAATTAATTGATCGACCGATCGGGCGCAGAGTCGCTTCGACGTTGTCTTCTGCTTTTCCATAACCATGTGGATCCACCTGAACGAGGGCGACGCTGGGCTGGAGCGTTTCCTGCGGGATGTGTGTTCGAGCAGCGAGGCCTTGCTGCTCGAACCTCAGCCGTGGCGCTGCTACCGCAACGCCTCAAGGAGACTCCGCCGCGCTGGACTACCTGGTTTCCCGCTGCTCAATCAACTCAAATACCGCGGCGACCTACATCACCACCTGCAGACCATCCTTAAGGAGCAGTGTGGCTTTCGCGAGATTGCCGTCTCTCATTGCAACGACTGGCAGAGGAAGCTAATGTTTTACGCCCGCCCGACTCGGACGCACAGCCAGGGATGACCTTGAATTTGTCCGGCGATTGGTCTTTTATTTGTAATTACTCGTCACTTGTATGTATCTGCCTGATTCACCCAAACACAACGCTTCACAAGATTCAGCCTACTTTTGTAATAAAAAAAAGACCTGCACACCTACCTGTTTTACAGCTTCTTCATTTATATATTGGCGCCATGTTGGTGCGCGTGCGCGATCTGAACTGTCCACGAGGTCGCAGCACTAGTCAAGCGCCTCGTGTTGTTTTAACCGGTCGACCAATCAACGCACGTTACTCCAAATTGAAGAATAAGAGTGGGGGGCCACTCAATACTAAACGCAAAGCACTGCTGTCATGAATTCCGCTAGCAAGGTGAGTCAAAAAATCTCTACACAATATACACGCTTTTCCCGCCAAGTAAAAGTCTCCGATGCGCTCCCATCATAGCATGCATTTATCGTCCACATCAGTCCACATTCGACACTCTTCTCTCTACGCCGGACGCCAAACTTGCATCTCTACCCGTCGCCTCTCGGCTTTAATCGCTTTTCTTCAAACAGTCCACGCAGGCCACACACATACTCATTGATATACATATACTACATATATAGATATAAATATTTCCTCGAGCGATGGAGTTGAATAGCGGCAGCAAGGTTATGTTTCTCTTTTGTTTTTCTTTTCTTTTCGCTTTTCAATTACTAATCACTTAAACTTAATTCTTGCTATTTCATTTTTTTATTACATTTTTTTTTATAATGAAAGCATTTTCAATCCAACATACTTTTCAAAATGGAGTAAACAATTGTATCACTTGCATTATTACTACAGAAATAAATGATAATCATTCAATAAATGACAAACAATTTCGAAAATTTTTGTAAAATAAAACATCACTCATTTACTCTGCAGGTTGGTGAAATTTTCACTGCTGCAGGAGCAGCGTTCAACAAATTGGGAGAACTAACGATGCAGCTACATCCAACAACAGATTCTCCTACTGGGTAATTTAAAGAAATTTGCTCATAATTATAATTAATTAGCTAAAACAGTCTTTCTAATTCATCACTTTATTTATAAATATTTTCAATTTTTTATCAACCCAAGTACATTTTTTTATGCGTAGTAAATGGACTGATGAGGAAATTGAAATGCTCCGTCACTCGGTTAAGACCTTCAGTGAAGATTTGAATAAAATTAGTGATCACATCAAAGGCAGAACTGTGTAAGTTTGATGTTGAGTTATATTGACGGCTCCGAGAAAACGGTGGTTGCTCGATTCCTCAGTCAGAATTGTGTTCTACATTAAAATTTGCCATCTCATTCTAGGTCGCAAATTCGCTCGACGCTTAAGAAAAAAGCCTTTGAAGAAGCTGGTGTACCCATAAGACAGCAGCAGATTATTTCTCAACAACAAACCACACAGCAGATCAATGTTCAACAGCAAGTACAAACATCCAAACAAACTGCTGCTAATCAAAGCCTCATGGGCAAATCAGCAGAGGTAACGCTTAACATGCTTAATGCACCAGAGTCAGAAGTTGATGTTGAAGGGCTACAAGAAGAGTGTCCCGTTAAATTAGAGTTTGATGGTGCAACAGAAGAAGTCACGTCGTAACAATTAATTTTCTTTTGAATTGTCAGTGGCTTTTCAAGGATTGAGGCCTGTGTGTACACAAGTTGGCACACTACAGCAAAGAGATATTTCCAATGCTATTCATTGTAAAGAAAAACTTACACAAATTAGGGATAGTTTTTTATTCTGAGCAGTTTTCGATCATCTGTAAAAAAAAAAATTAAAAAGTACAAAAATTTTCGTATTCGTATGTATTTTAAGTTATTATTGACGCATCATGATGACTAAGATATAATTAAAATAGTACGTAAGTTTCCAAACTAATGTTTAATCGGTCTTGATGTGATTACAGTAAATTTCTACGGTGACAAAAATTTAAAGAATAAACTAATATATAAGTTATAGAGTAAAGCATTTACAAAATCCAACATTTAGATCACTGATATATAGAGTCAAGGCGGCTGTACAAATCAAGAATTGTGATGTTTTTTTCCTCATGTAGCTAATGAAAATAAAAAGAGCGCAAATAATTTCATCGCTTATTTTTTTCAATTCTGTACTTATATTGTTTAATCAAGGAGGAAGCACCGCATACAATGCTTTGTTCAAATTGAATAAATGGCCGCAAGTAAAGATTGCGATAAAGATTAAGCGTTAATTGAACTTATTTTTTTCCCTATTTCTAAAATATAAGATTTAAAAAAACAACCAGTTTTTTGAGGAGTAGTCTCCTATCTGCTAGAAACTTTGGCAGTGATCTAGTGACAATTGTAAAGTCACTGAGGTGTTGCGCTTGTGGGTAACACCGAGAAACACATACTATACTACCAAACTTATCGGCTTGTTGCTGTTGCTATAGTAGAACGCGCAGCTGGCCAGAGTTGCTTTGTCGCAGATGAGTCAGCCAGAGTCAACGCTGGCTATCTCTATGGCGCTGGCAGTATGTTCCGCAGTGCTCCGCTCCCTCAATAGCCTGGACGCGACACAGTGTTTGTATGTTGTGAATTGTTTGTGCAGTGCGCGAACGTCATATCCCTGATGCATTGAACTGACAGATCACGATGCCTCTTTTTTGGCCATCAAAGATTGTGGATATTGTACCGACTTTTATCGCGCACAGGCTTTGAAAAATTGTCAAGTCTGCGTCCGGAGGTTAAAACAAGTTCGCCTTACGCAGCTGTACAATCCAATTTTGCATAAGAGTAAATAGTTGAAAATAATCGCAGATAGAGAGCTGTTGATTGGCTCTGTACAAGATACTTTTGAGAGCAAGTAGAAAAAGCCACTATGGAACGACAAGATAGCCAAGCAACTCTTAGCAGATCAGAGGATGATCCTACACTGCAAGGATGCTTCAGCCCAAAAAGGGCTACATTCCGATTTCTCGGTCTTGCACTTATGTGTCTCTTAGGATTTGGTGAGTAAATCGGTAATACCATTGATGCTGCTAATCTATTTCACTCCCCCTTCTTATCTACTTTGTTTGGCCTATACCAGCATTGAAGCAGCTTCTAGCGTGTACAGTTTTTCAGCTGTTAGACAGTGACTACTTTATCATTTCATTATCAAAATTTCAAAAAAATTAATTGCAAATTCGCTGAAATCAAATTCCACTCAATCATTTTTCACATTTATTTAACAACAAAGGAGTTCTGCTTAACAAGACATATGGAGAGTCAGCTGTTGTGTGTATCATTGCAAGATTAAGCATGACTAATACTCTATCGTTTTATCTTGAATGTAGATTATTTAGAATTCTGAATGTATTTCAAAATTGATGATAATTGTTTTTCCTTTTTTTTTAATTTTGCCTTTAGCAAATGTACAGCAGTCAACCAAAATTAAAGTAAAAGCAATAATTTATAAATAACATTAAAGACACCTTTCGGACTAATATATTGTTGAATTTGTTACTCAAACTCCAACTAATGTAAATAATGCATCAATTCCAGGCTCATACTTCTGTTATGACAACCCAGCAGCATTGCAAGACAATTTCAAAACAGATTTGGATATGCCTGCGAGCAAATTTGTTTTACTATATTCAATTTACTCATGGCCAAACGTGATCTTGTGTTTTATTGGAGGCTTTCTGTTGGATAGCCTATTTGGTATAAGATGGGGAACTATAATATACATGACTTTAACCATGTGTGGTCAGCTACTCTTTGCCACAGGAGCATACCTCGATAAGTTTTGGCTAATGATGTTTGGCAGATTTGTTTTTGGGTATGCATCACATATTACGTGTATAATTGCTACATTTTCAACTTTTTATAATTCCAACACAAACTCTCTTTTAGAATTGGAGCAGAATCACTAGCTGTAGCTCAAAATAGTTATGCTGTGCTGTGGTTCAAAGGCAAAGAATTGAATATGGTGTTTGGATTACAGTTAAGCTTTGCTAGAGTGGGTTCAACGGTGAATTTCCTAATTGTGGGAAGTATTTATAGATATGTCTCAGAAACTCTACATTATGCTGGTTCAGAGTGTATTGGAATCGTTTTATTCCTCTCTTCTTTGACTTGTGTCATGTCAATGATTTGTGCTCTTGTGCTTGGCTATATGGATAGCCATGCAGAGAAAGTTTTGAAGAGAAACGAAGGCCCACAACCAGAAATGGTCAAGCTCACAGATGTAAAAGACTTTAAAAGTATATTCTGGCTGGTCGCTTGGATTTGTGTAGCTTATTATATTGCTATATTTCCATTTGTTTCATTGGGAAAGTTAGTTGAAAATTGACTCGTTGAAAATCACAAAATTGATGAATTTTAAAATTGTATCCTACATTAAAATTTTATTATTTTAGGTTGTACTTTATAAGGAAGTATGAAT
Source organism: Galeopsomyia nigrocyanea (assembly GCA_035047105.1). Taxonomy (NCBI): domain Eukaryota; kingdom Metazoa; phylum Arthropoda; class Insecta; order Hymenoptera; family Eulophidae; genus Galeopsomyia; species Galeopsomyia nigrocyanea. The sequence continues at coordinate 16,280,930 of JAWWMK010000040.1, forward strand.
TTGAACCAGATGCAGCAAATACAGTGAATTCGCTGGTTTACAGTATTTCTGCTGTTGCATCCCCTCTCTTTGGCATTTTAGTTGATAAGACGGGAAGAAATGTACTCTGGGTTGTAATAAGCATCATTGGCTCATTATTTGCCCATGGACTTTTGGCTTTTACATACATCAGTCCTTATATCTGCATGGTCTTGCTAGGAATTTCATATTCAATGCTTGCCAGCAGCCTCTGGCCACTAATTGCCCTTGTGATCCCTGAACATCAATTGGGAACTGCTTATGGAATGTGAGTGCAATGCAATTGCAGCAAACAATGCAATGTCATATCCACATCACTAACATTTTTTCAAATTTATTGATAGCGCTCAAGCACTCCAAAATTTGGGTCTAGCAGTGATGTCTATACTTTGTGGAATCATAGTTGACAATCATGGTTACTTTATGCTTGAATTGTTCTTCCTTGCTTGGTTATGGAGTAAGTATGAGCCTCTCTCATCAGTTGAACAATGGAAATAACTGAATGATAATTTAACAAAAGTCTTGCTATTTTACAGTATCTTTGGTGACTGCAGTAGTTATCTGGATAGCGGATTCAAATTCTGCTGGTGGCTATTTGAATATGTCTCCAAAGCAGAGAGAACATTACCAGGCGCTTCCTGGTGCGCGAGAAGGGTCCGAAAGGGAGAAATTATTGGCAGAAGGGGCTGGTTCAGTTTCAGATCTATCGGGAGACGATTTGCTTCAACCTCAGTCGGACGCGCAAATGAGAAATCGCTACCTAGCACGAGTTGGTGCAGAGGTAACGGACGATGATGATTTTGAAGCGTGACGGACGTATTAATTTAGGATGTGAATTTTTAATTGGAAATGTGACGTGTTTCAGACTCGGCAACACGTTAAGGGCACAACTTGACGCGCTCCGCGATGATAGGTTTTATTTTTTTTAAGTACTCATAGAAAATTTTAAATAATGATCTTTAAATGAGAGCTAGCGGACGTCAGAATCCCATTTTATTACATAAAACTATAACTCTGTGTTTGCAATGTACCTGAATAACAATTGTTGCGTTTATGAATCTACGTGCATTTTGTATAGCAAAAATAATAGCTTTTTACTTGTCTTTTTGCAAGCTCATGCTTTTACAATACTATAATATAAGAACATTGAATGTTACATCAACCAAGTGTTGCTCAAATATCGATAAAATTTGAAAAGTAGATTTAGAATTGATGCACGATATGTTGCAAAAATGTAACCATCAATAAGAGAAATCCTTAAAATATGTTGGATAATTTTTCAAGGATAATAATGTTGAACATCTGAAAATAAAAATTTGCTCACTGTGTCTTCCTACCGCACAGCATATGTGTATCTGTGATGTATCGTTAGTTTAAATTGAAAGAATATAAGTTCTGATGACGTTGGTGCTTCTGGCCAAAGCATACATAGACAATTTTAGCGAGTCAAGATTTATCAGGGATCTGGATCCACAAAAGGATTATTTTCCTTTTGCTTTTGTTTTATTCAGTCAATGTACACATAATTTTATACGTAAATTACAATTTACAGTAGTAAAGTTGTTTTTAACCATTGTCTTTTTAATAAACGTATTGATATTTTAGTTGTATAAAATTTTTTTAGTGATGCTCTGAAAAATACGTTTTATTAGCAGACAAATCAATCGAGATTTCGATAAATGAACAATATTTTAAGCATAATAAGATATTATAAGCGATTATCTATAATAGATTACGAATCTTGTTGTTGAGAAATCAATTAAAAACATATCAAATAAATGCTGTGCAATGTTTCATGCTGTTGAATTGTCTATGTTCCCTAATCGTACCTATACTGCATAAATTTACTTTATTACGATTGTATGACTTTTATCTTATTCGAAGGTTTGTTGAAATTTATCAAGCTGACAAAGATGAATCGGGGATCAACCGAATCACGATATATTTACACATAAGATAGTAATTTGACAATTAGTTAATTAAACTCTTGTATTTATCTAGTAAACGTTTAAATCGAACGCACCCATTATCGCCTTGAAGACTGCAGAAACACAGTTACTCGAAAACTGATTAAAATGTGACGATATTTTGTTGACATATTCTAGCCATCGAAATGTCCTCAAATAGCTTTTTTTCGTTTTTCAATCTAAAACTCTGATATAAGGCCAGAACGAGGTTTTATCTTCAATCGTGGCGTAAAACTTTGATCGGTACGCGACAATTTTTCCGTCGTCACGGTACTTTTGTAGTGTTTAAAAACACTGTAAAGATGTTTTTAACCATATAATGTCTTGCAATTGTGCTCCCAAGTCTATTTGGCTTTCCATGTATCCATGCGATATGTAAAGCTGGAAGAATGTTTGATAAAATTCACGGTCCTACAACAGTTCCAATTGTTGGTAATTTACTGATGTCCGACGGTTCCACAGGTAAGTGCATGATAAATCGCGATCGTGTGAAGCACATCCCAGGGTAAGATGAGAATTTGTCGTTGATTTCAGAAAATGTGTGGAATCTCATAAGTCAAATACTTAACACTATCCCATTGTCCATGCCATTCAGCGCTGGACTTTGATCTTGCACAGGTAAATGGATTAATAGATTTTAAAAAGTGACTTTTTACACATTTGGTAATTTCAGGTTTCGCTATGCTGGAAATGAAAGCGGTGCTAGCCCGCATTTTGTACAATTTTTATTTGGAACCTGTGGATTCGACTGCTAATTTGAAATTTCAGTTGCACATCACTTTACACACAAAAGATCAATGTCGTGTCAAACTAATAATGATCAATCGAGAAACATCTGTGTGATGTAATTAATGTAAAGACGAATTCGCATCTGTATGTAACTTGAAAAAAAAAAATTTGAATAAAAGAAATCAAAACGGATATCGCATTGTGAATTCATATTATACTTTTTCACACAGATTTGCCTATGTTGATATAGGTCTTAAATTTATATATGAAAAAATAAACAATTTTTATCATTAAAATGTTTTCAAGTTGATATACAACGTGATCATTTATAACCGGACGTATTAAATTAAATGAAAACCGCGCTGTGAAGATAGCCCCCCGGATTGTAAGGGAAATTGTTTGAGACATTTTGATAACGGGATTAATTGTCCCTGATATTCGTGGTAATTTTCCATTTTCGATTTGTCAACGGGAAATACGTGAAAATCACGATTTCCCTCGATATTTATACAGATCTTCATTTTAAGACCTTAATCACCGTCAATAATTGATATAGTAAACAGCCGATTCTTTAGTAAGAGAAAAATGACGGTTTTCACGTATTTCCCGTTGACAAATCGAAAATGGAAAATCACCACGAATATCAAGGACAATTAGGGCAATTAATCCCGTTATCAAAATGTCTGAAACAATATTTCTCTTACAATCCGGGGGGCTATCTTCACAGTCCTTCGAGTAACGACAATCTTGCGAATCAGACTCTCGACTGACGAGATTTTTGAATGCATACATCTTTTTGTGTGAATATATTTCAAAGATGATAAATATTTAACAGGAATTTGCGGTGCTGGTTTTGATAAATAAAAAAAAAACTGGTTGAAAACTAGCTATCTGAGTCAGTGGAAACTGCGTATAGTAATGTGACGCATTGTGACGGCGGTCCACTCCGCGGCGGCGGCAGTGGCGCGGAAACAGCTGATCAGAGCGCACATAGTTTGTGCTTCGTGTGTTGTGCGCAACACGTGCACGTCAACTTATCAGGTACAGCAACGTGCGACAACGACGATTAAATAGTATCGCGTATTTTTTTTGTGTTGATTTTCGATGGAAATTTGAGTGATCAGCATGAAACTCTGTCGTTGAACCATCGCTCTCGGCATCGAATATCCGATTGAGCTGTTTACATTTGTTTAGCAAATCGCACACACATTTTGTTGGAAATGGGCGTTCACGACAACCTTGACTCGAAATACAGTGCCATCGGCCGAGGGAATTCGAATTTTCCCAAATTCGGCATGAAGAGGCCAACAAACGACGTTACAAACGATGGACCAAGCAATAAGATTGTCAAGCGCGACAATCAAACGCAATCTGCGCAACGAACGAACGTCAATAATGGTGCTGCCGAGACGTGCAGTGACAAGATCAGCCAGAATCTGCAGCAACAAAGAAAATCACTGCCCGTCTATAGACTTCGAAAAAAGTAAGTTGTTCTCTCCCTTTCTCTTCTTTTACGATTAATTTTCTCCCATCTTGTTCCCGAAAGAAAAGCTTATATTTTACGCTGTGTTGTCGTTTGTCGACGAGCATTACCTACCCGAACGATGTCCAGCTTACCGACCGCAGTTTTGGCGCGCAATTCAAACGCTCGCGCTTCGTTGCTCGCATCGTTTTGATTATACATATATGAGCAAATCTACAAAAAAAAAAAAACTGCCGTAATTCGAGAAAGAATTTTCAAATATTCAAACTGGGTGCACTCTCTCAATTTTAGGTGCACGCTGTCCTACGAGGTATCAAAAGATTCGTAATGCTCTTGTCAATCTCCTCCTTAAATCTAACACCCCCTTTTTTGCGTGTGACAGTGTCAAAATCACGTGCAAACTCTGACATTGATAAAAACGAAAACCTGCGGTTTTTTTTTTCGAATTTCATAAGAAACGAAAGATTTTAGTGTTAATCTGACTTCAGGACCAAATTCTACGTCTCAAAATACGTCAAAAACCATATTTTTTTTCTACTTTGAATTTCGATTCGTGTAGAGCTCTGAAAACACGAAAATTTCATGAAACGTGTCAAAATTGTATAGTTTTGAGTTTTTATGCGATCTCATATTTTAAAAAGCTCTACAAGGACAGGAATTGCGAGTAAAAAATAAAACATGGTTTCCAATGTATTTTGAGCCATAGATTTCGATTCTAAAGTCAGATTAAAGCTATCATTTTTCGTTTTCTATAAAATTCCAAAAAATTATGGAAAATTGCGTTGTTTTTCTTTTCGATTATTTTTAGAGCTTCTATGCACGAAAAAAGTTTATGGGCACCTGATTTTTTGGGTTCTGTATGTAATATAGATTGAGAAAATCGCATCCCCAAGAGCGTGCACCCCTTTTGAAAATTCGTCCCAACTTTCTCGAATTGGCATTTTTTTTTGTAGATTTGCCCATATACAACGGATAACGCAGTACATTAGTTAGCAGTTGACCTTCTGCGGTTCTAACAGTAAAACTGTTCTTTTCAGACTACTGGAGGAAATTCGCAAAAACAGCACGCTGATAATCATCGGCGAGACCGGCAGTGGCAAGACAACGCAAATCCCTCAGCTGCTGCTGTCAGCTGGCTTGGCAGGAGCGAACGGTTGCATCGGCATAACGCAGCCTCGTCGAGTGGCGGCCGTGAGCGTCGCCCGCCGAGTGGCTCAAGAGCAGAACTGCACGCCGGGACGGCTGGTCGGCTACTGCGTGCGCTTCGAGGACGTGACGTCCGAGCAAACTCGAATCAAGTACCTGACCGACGGCATGATGGTTCGAGAAGCCATGACCGACGAGGTGCTGTCGGATTACTCGGTGATAATCCTGGACGAGGCCCACGAGAGATCGGTGCAGACCGACGTGCTGCTCGGCGTCACTCGAAGGGCCCAGAAATTGCGGATCCGCAAGAACCTGCCACCTTTGAAACTGCTCGTCATGTCCGCGACCATGGAGGTGGACAAGTTCGCCAAGTACTTTCAGGCCCCGGCGATATATTTGGAGGGTCGGCAGCACGCGGTGAAAATGTTCCACGCCAAAAAGTCGCAGGACGATTATGCTTTCTCGGCTCTCGTCACTGCTTTTCAAATACACAGACAAGCTCCGCCAAAGTGCGTACGTACGTTTGTTCGTTAGTTCGCTCGTGCTCGATTCTATTCGCTCGATTTCATTTCCGCAGCGAGGACATACTGATATTTCTGACTGGCCAGGAAGAAATCGAATCGGCAGCGGTGGCAGCCAGACAAACGGTCAAACTCCTCGACGGCAAAGGCTATCCAGCGCTCAAGGTATTCCCCTTGTACTCGGCACTGCCGACCCACCAGCAGCTCGAGGCCTTCAAACCCTCGGCGGCGGGCATGAGGAAGCTCGTTTTGGCCACAAACATTGCGGAAACGTCGGTCACCATTGGAGGTTGGTTCTAAAATAGTTTTACGCGCCTACATGTATTCCATATAGATTTTATAATGTGACGTTGAATTTTAAAAAAAGGGATTCACCATGTGATCGACACCGGCGTGGTCAAAGAGAGAACTCATCACCCGACAACTGGAATGGACATTTTGAGAGTGGACAAGATATCAAAGGCACAGGCGTGGCAGAGAACAGGACGAGCAGGTCGAGAGGCGCCGGGTAAATGCTACCGAACTTACACCCTGGAGGAGTTTGAGCAGTTGAAGGAAATGCCAGTTCCCGAAATTCAGAGGTGCTATCTCGCCGGAGTCGCGCTGCAGCTGTTGGCCATAGGAATCGACATAACGACCTTTGACTTTATGGACAAACCACCGTCGGATTCGATCGACACAGCGGTCGCCTGCTTGGAAAAATTGGGTGCCGTCCAAGGTAGGTGGATTTATAATTCCAAATTTGGCCAATAATCATTCATTTCCAATGTTTCCAGGTACTCCGCCACAACTAACCACACTGGGCAGGACCATGTCCTTGTTCCCCCTCGATCCACGATTCACCAAAGTCATAATTGCCTCGGTAGAGCACAAGTGTCTGGAAGAAGCTCTGACTGTGATAGCCCTCTTGTCGGGAGAAAACGTATTTCTTGATCCGCCGACCAAGCGCCAACAAGCTGCAACCGCGAGATCGAGGTTTCACATATTAATTGCTCAACTAAATATTCATTTCTATCTGTTGATAATTACTGTAATTGTGTCAATTGTAAACATTAGATTCGCGTCCGAAGAAGGCGACCACGTGACTCTGTTGAATGTCTACAAGGGCTTCGTCAATGCCGCTCCAAAGAAACCCTGGTGCCATGACAATTTTTTGCACCATCGAAATCTCGAGTACGCGACGAGCGTTAGAAAACAATTGGCCGCGCTCACCGAGAGAGCCAAATTGGAGAAAAGCAGTTGCGAAAACAACACCGAGAGTCTTAGGAGAGCTCTATTCGATGGTTTGAGTGAAAATTTGGCTGAATTGCAGAGGGATCAAAATTACGTTGCGGTAATTGCGCTATTACAATGACTAATTGAGATGAAAACTAAGAAAAATAATTTTATATTATCTCAATTTAAAAAAAAATATTGTTTAGGTCACATCTAGACAACCGGTGACTATCCATCCTTCGTCGGTTCTCCATGGCACGAAGCCTCAACTCGTGTTGTTTACCGAAGTTGTACTCACCGGTAGGTGTTTCATTCGAGGACTTTCCATCATTGATCCCACATGGCTAAAGGAAAAATCTAGTTCATCCAGAAGAAACGACTGATAGCTTATCACGGGCAAAACTTCTTTCCTCGTTCCTTGATTGTCGAGGATTGAAAGTCGATAACATTATGTATTTTTTAAGTAACGTTCAGAGTATAAAAAGATGAATATAAACTATATTTACAATACGCAGACCATCAAACAAAGTACAAAATAACAAATTAGCGAGAAAATCCGTGGATAAATATCTGTGTAAATATCAGAGTTAAACTTTTAATCTCGTTAACAATGTACAAAACTTTTATATGTTTAGCCATTTTAATAAAATGTTTGATACAAAACTATTGTGACGATGTACTAATAGCGTGATTATCCATCGAACGGAGATGAAAGAGCGAGCGAAATTAAACGCGAAAGAGCAAAAAAAAAAGTGGATCGACTTTAGATTGCAAATAGCTGGCTTCTTGTCGCTAACGTGTATCAAGGTGGGTTTTACTAATAGCGCAGGCGGAATTGAACCGAGAGCGGTGTGTATGTGTCGACGGGGGCGGCAAGCGCGCGGGCATTGAGACGAGCAAAATCAATATAGCTGTAGGTGAAGAGAGCAGCTGCCGCCGCCGCCGCCGCAAACCCACCACCATTCGCACCTCTCGCTCTCTACTACTACTACTTGAATATGTATGTAAACTCAGTTAAAACAACAACGAAAATAAAAAAAGGTGCAATAGTATACACACAGTCGTTGGTTCGAACGCTCAGTGTTGTTTTGTAAGCGCAATATTTTGCGACAAAGCTCGCTCGCTCGATCGTCTGATCGCACTCGAGTTGTTCCACTGAAAGAGCTGCTGCGCCGCTAAAAGGGCTCTTGCATATACGTGTGTGTGTGAGAGTATATGCAGCGCGTCTATATAGGGCAGGTATACGCGCGGTGGCCCGCCTGTACACAAGAGAGAGAGAGAGAGAGAGAGAGGAACTTGATGAAAGTAGCTGCAGCTGCGCGAGATGATATGCTGTAAAAGTAGGCCGCTCGCTCGCTCGAGTGAGTACAGCGCACGACTGCGTGAGGACTGGATTTTTGACGTTTGAGCTGCGCTCGTATATCGCAAGTAGCAGCTAGATCGCAACTCAATTGTTTACAAATGTCGAAGGTGCGATGCAAGCGCAAGCACGAATTAGAAGGCGATTTTTTCTAATCGGATTCACCATAATACTTGCAAGGGGGGAGGAGTGGGTTGTCGAAATCATGCGAGTGGAGAGACGGCGATGAGATGGTGGCTAGGCGGGTACTGGTCGCGCGCGCACAGGGAGTATAAAGCGAGAGTAGGCGCGCGTAAGTCGTCCCGGGCTGGCTCCGTTGATGCTGGCCGTGCTTGCAGTTGCGCGCGCGCGCTTATCGCCGCCACCAGTAGTAGTATCGAGTGCGCCGCTCGCCCGCTCGCTCGGCAGTCGGCTCGCAGCAGCCTCCAGTTCGCTGCTGCTGCCGCCGCCGACGCCGACGTATACATCCGGCACCTTCAACTTCTCATTCAGCGCTCACGAGGTGAATCATAGCTTTCCTGTCCTTTGGTTTGCTCTCTCTGTTTCTTCTTTGGCTATTGTTTCCTTCGTTTGAACCCCTCGACACCCTCCGTCACCTCCTCCTTCTCCCCGTCTTTTCCGCTGCCCCCCCATACCAATGCCTCATTCCACTATATCGATATGGTTTCTCCCGTCTCCATCGTAAGCTTGCCCGCTTCTACCTTTCTTTCTCGTGACGACAAGTGTAGCCGCAGCTGACACCTGTCCGCGGCTGCTTTGCGTGGGCATCCACTACTCGTTCGTTGTTTCAAGTGTACAATCGAGCTTTCGGATATCCAGCGAGCGCTTTTCACTCGTTGCCGCTTAGCGCAAGGGACGTAAAAACAATTAACTACGAGGAAAAAAAAAATACTGAAAGCACTGCTAATTCCAATCCAAAGTGTGTTGAAGTGTGTGTGCGTTTCTGTGCAGGTGACCGGTTTTCAACCAACTTTCAACTGGGTTATAAACTTTCAAGTGGTTTTCAACGACGACGTGCCAGTTAACCCACGACTAATTAACGAGAGATTTCGCTCGAGTTGGCTGCGGGCTAAGAAACGCGCGAATCAAACTCGAGTTTAGCCGCGACCAACGAAAATTTATACCTTTGCGTTTTCTTCATTCGTCTCCTCGTAAATTTCGACCAAAACTCAATTCATTATCGATTACGCGATCCACCACGATATTTCTCTCCTTCTCTCTCTCTCTCCCCACTCCCTCCTCTTCGCCAAACTTCTCTCTTCCACGCCACCCTCCTCTCGCTCTCTGAATTCTCTCTCTCACACAATTACTCGCGAGATTGAACAACTTTCTTTTTTTTTTCTTCGCAACAGCTTGATTAATAATTATAAGCGCTTGAACTTTTTTTTTTGCCTCTCCCGAGCATAGATTATTCATCGAGTTGCCTCAAGTCGCTGAATAATTCATGCAAGTTTCATTATACGATTTTTCTGTACTTTATAATCCATTGCTCCGGCGGGACGACGACGACGACGATAGCTGGTTTTCATAATACCGTGAAAAAACACAAGCAAAAGTCAAATGAAAAAAAAAAAAGTTTAAACGATATTTCACCCCCCCAAGATATTGCAAACATATATATTACAAGCGTGCCGGCAAGTGTATATACACACGCGCTGCTTGCCAGCAGCAATATTGCAATTGGGCTGCGAAAATTTCAGCGAGATTAAAATTAAAAGTAGCTGCCTGCATGCCATCTCTTTTTTCAAAAAAAAAAAAACTGGCGGCGTATGTATTATATATATCTATATTCGCCCCGATGTATAACTGCTGCTGCGATGCACTTACAGATGAGTAAACTTGCCCGGTTCTGCGTGGCATCGACTGTAGATTAATTTTTTTTTTTCGTGTGGCTGCACTCGAATTAAAGTGAAATTCTTCGAGGTTTCCTTTGCGAGCTCTTTCGGGAATTGATGAAATAGTGTCGGCCAGGTAATCAATAAACTAAAAATTGGAACGATACATTATAATTAAAAGTTGTCATTTGCAAGAAAAGTCGATTGACCATATATAGCGTCAGCTCGACAATACTATATTAATCTACATTGTCAACGGGTCTCTGAAAGGAGAATGTTTTGCAGGCGAGCGCGATGATGCAGCAGCAGCAGCAGCAGCAGTCGCCGCCTCCGAGTATAAGGGAAACACACGAATGCGGCTTGTGCTCAATAATGGCTACAGGCAAAGTTTGTTTGCATAGGCCTCGATAGTGCAGCAGCAGCTAAAGTGTGCAACATAGCGAAGCGCGCGATATTATAGGCAACAATCGTACGCCGCTCAGACGCGCAGCTCTGATGAGTGATTCCAACCAAGATCCGAGATATTTTCGGTGAGACATATATAAATACAATTGATATAACAATAATTATAATATGTGCACGTATATCTTTATCAATTGATTGACTTGCAGAGACGATGTGAGGCATGATCAGGTGGCTGATGCTTGGACTGCTCCTGTTGTTTAGCGAGTCAGCCTGCGATCGCGAGGGGAATGCAATCAGCGAGAAGAGCGGCAAAGCGGCCGCGGCCGTCGAGGCCAAAATTAAAGCCACCGCCAGCACTGACCACGAGGACGTTTATCGTACGATCGCAAACAATATTTAGCGCCGAATCTCAAAATATCCGTAATAATCATCGCGTTTTCTTTTTTTTTTTTTGCTTTCAGGTCTGACCTGCTATACCTGCGTCAACGTTAGCGATAACAAGGTAAAACATATATAATTTTTTGCAGACGTACTTTGCGTCTTCTATATATCTGAATTTGGTGAATTGTCTGTCTGGCAGATGTGCAACGAGTGGGCGATAGATACTCCGTGTCCCGCCGGCGGTCGGGACTTTTGTCGGTCTCTGCACATCGTCGACAGCCGGGGACAGAGCGTCTTGGCAAGCATATATACACATACAGCTCGCCTCGCGATATTTTGGCTTACGATCAAAAATTGTTGCAGGTGAACAAGAGCTGCGCCAGCAGAGTCGAGTGCAGTCCTGCGAGCGTTGGCTGCATGCCCATCGACACCCAAAAGGTTAACTAAATTGCGATATTACTTCTCGCGCATTTTATCCTCTGACTCAATTGATCATTCGCAGATCTGCATAAGCTGCTGCGACACGAGTTACTGCAACGTCGACTCGCCGACAAACTCGAGCAACGCCACGTATTCGCGCAAGCGACCCTGGCCCAAGAAGACCAACAAGTCGAAAGATCAGCCCGACGACGAGCACGAGGGCGAAGCAAGTGCGGCCATGAGTTGCAACCTAGCCGACGCAAGGAGCCTGCTCCTATTCTCCGCAATCAGCCTCGCAATCATCGATCGTTAATTCCTTATAACAGTTACCCATATCGACCTACACCTATATGGACGCATCTATATAGACACACACCTGATGAATCCGCGCGACGGCTAGTCAAACCAACCTGCACTCCCCCTCGAGCCCTCGTTTTTTTTTTTTATTTAGCTTGCGCGCTTCAACTGCGATGCCGGGGCGTGCGCCGCTGAAAAGAAATGGGCTGCTGCCTGGTTCTTTGTCGCCTCGCGTGTGTGTGTGTGCGCGCGGTTTTTTTGTGCGCTCTGAATAGGCGCGCGGCGAGCCCGAGGGACGAGACACCCAGCTCTAGCTTCAAGTTGACTTTTGGGCTTTTTCGGGCCGCAGAGAGCCCCCGATGGGCTTTATTATTTGTCTACTGCGCTCACTCGTAACGAGCTTTTGCCCTTTTTTTTTCTTCTTCTTTTTTTCAACTTTCGGCTTGATTACACTTTTGCAACTGTCGACTTCTATCTTCTTCTTCTTCTTCTTCTTCTTTAGATGACAATTGAAGCAAACGCGCACGCCTTGGTTGTTGCAGTTGATTGGCCTATGCGCGTCGTCTCGTTGCGACCAATTGTCTGATTTGATCGAACCAAGTACCAAGCAATATCGTCAATTTGTCGTATGATTTGTTTTTTAATCGTACACAGTCAGCGGCCGATCGTCAATTCGTCTATTAACGTATTATTATATAAACATAATAGAAACATTGAGTCCTTATGGTATCTCGAGGCGCGATATATACCAGGATCGTTAAATAATTCTCCGATTCTAACGTTTCAACTTGTGTTCAGTACACGCGTATATGCATACATATATATAGTGAATCATAGCGTAATAACAATGTTTGAAGAGTTTAGCGCTCTAGTTGTCACTGGCACCTAATAACGCATGATATACACACACACACACGTCACACACGTACAATTATGTATATCGTACACAATGTACATGCTATAATTATGTATCGCAGTCGTTACGGCGGGCGGAATACCGCGCGAATCGAGCCAGATAATTATATACATATACTTAATACCTTTTCTAGTAGACTTTTGACGCTGTAAAACGATAAACGAGGCGGCAGATTTTTAAACGGATCTAGTATTTTACGGAGTAGCAGTGATATATATATAGTTTGACACACGTGCGAGCACGCAACCACAAATTTATGCAGTATTAAGCGCGAATATAAATCAAGAGTACACATGATTGAATTGTGTCGCGGTGTGCCAAAAACAAACCAAAAAAAAAAACAAAAAAGTAAAGTTTCCTCAATCAACACTTATGATATATATATATCATTACACTGCACAATTAGCGATGATACCAAAGACTTCGGAGCTCCCCCCTGCCTCCCACTCAGGTATATCATAATATTACAGATATAGGTATATATAAATATATATATCAATCAAGGAATTGTTTGCAAAGTCTTGGGAAAGGGGTGCCTATACTTATCAATATACATATATATACATTTTTTTGTGTTCTCCCTTTCTACGCGTACGTGTACGTTTTATATATGTACGGTTACTAAATGAGAATGCGAAAAGAAAAAAAAAAGTGATAAAAAGTGCACGTAACGATTTACTTTGGCTAATTTTAAGTGAAAAAAAAATCATCAAAGAACAAATGAATAACTAATGGAATTGATTACTGTACACATCTCTCGCGGTGCGGCCTGCACATGTAATTCATATATTGTACCATAGATACCTGTTACAAAAAAAAAAAAAAGAGTACGGCGTAAGCATATAATATATGGCATATTAACTTGTTGATCGATAATATATAGTAAACGCGGACTGCAGCTGTATAACTCCTCGATATCTCGTACAAAGTGCACGTAGGTACACATCACACACATACATATGAAATACGTTAGTGACACTTTCATCGCAAAAAAAAAAAAATGAAGATTTACGTGCATTCGTAAACGCATGGTTATAGCTGTAAATAACGTAATTATATATATCCTATACAAAGACTTGTATTGCAATATTAGTACACTAAAAAAGAGTAACGCGCGAAACGGCTCCGCGCGCGAGCTTGCAACTCACAAAGTATCAAAGTTTTCAAATTGCGTTTATTCGCACCATCGTTCCAACTTGTCTAACATTGAATCAACTCGCCAAATCTAATCAACTTGCTGTAGTCGTATTACACACAAAACATATTTAAAAAAAAAAGCAATTGCAGTCTCACATTGCATTCAAACGATTTATATACATATAAAATATATATATTTAATATCTCATGGCATAAACCCCATAGATATGTATAATATAGTTTTAAAACGTTGATCATTAAATCACTTTCTTCTCTTTCTCGCCTAGGCGACTGTGCCTTTTTTTGAGTGTTACAAGCTTGTTGTAATATTGCCTATTTTTATGCATATAGCCTTATCAAACATGAATCAGCCTGAGAATACGTGAAAACTATTATTGATTAAATATTTCATCTTTACAAAGTTTATTCGAATATATAGACGAAATATTATCTGTTTTTTATTAGGCTATTGGTATGACTGCGTAAAAAAAAATATATCTATTTTTTATAAGCGTATGCAAAAAAAAAAAATTCATTATATGTATGTACTCTCTATCTATCTCTCTATCTATCTTTCTATCTCATTCTCTGTATCTCGCTATATCTGTCGATCTCAATCTCTGTTATATCTGATACATATGTCATCATTTCATTTTAGATCAACTCTATCAAACGTAATGCACCTTGCAAATACATGATTTTCAAACATTGATATCCTAATCACGTCTTGTTTTATTATTATATACATGTTATGCCTTTAATTACCTTATTTAATATTATTATTTAATATGCCATTGTTGTTTTCTATTCATCTGCCTAAAAGTGTTTTCAATATTTTCATTTGAAAGTGTCAATTAACTACAAGATTCGATTACAGCAGATACAAAAGAATAGAAACACAAAAAGGAAGCTCTTTGCTTTAAATGTGTGTGAATATATGCAAAGTCCACTCGCAAGCTGTAAGTTTTGGCGCAGCCGCGCCCCCGCCTGTCCGCCGCCCGCGCCGCACGCGAGCGAATGTAAGTATAAGTAGTCAACGCGAGGGGCGCAGCACACTCATATACACACACAGTACACACGATTCTGCACACGATGTGGCGCTCGTAGTTTCGGGTTGCGCTTTTTCCATGCATTTATATTTTAATTTATACCTTATCCGTGCGTCTTTTGTATTAAAAAAACTGCTGACGCCAAGTGTATAACGACCATGGAGAAGAACACGGACTCCGAAAAAATCAAGTCCGAAGTGGCGGAGCCGATGAAGCCGGGTGGCGACGATAAAAATGACAAAATTCACGATAAAGATGGCAGAAGCAAGAGGTAAATGTATATTTATTATTTGTTAGGACTGCCCGATTTTAAATACGGCGTTTCAATCTTCTTTTCTCATTGTCATTTTAATAAAGCTGCAATTTGTCGAGTGCGTGTGTCATTCATCAGCTCTCGTTGACGTGTTCAAAATTATTCGAGGCGTGTTGCCATTAATTATGGGCCTCGCCGAAATAGGTTAGGTCGATAGAAAATATAATAGCTTAGCTCGTTTCTACATCAACACTCGCAATAATCGCGTTTCAATCAAGTTTTATTCGTTCATCTTTACCTTGAAAAGATCCTTCTGTAGATTTTTTTTCAGTAAAAAATGACTTATCGTTCACTGTTGGCACTTTTATAACCTAAATGTTTTATTGTCGTGGATATATCATGTGTCATTTTCCTTTTTTATCAAGTCAGTCAACTTATCAATATAACTTATCCAACCGCTGCTTTTCCTCTGATACTCGCTTGACTAATTTTAAAAGTATATTTAAGGCTGCTTATTACTTGACATGTGCATGTTACAAAGTGAAAGAAACAAACAAATTCAACAGTCAAAAAAATTCTTGCCTTTCAGCTCCAAGAAACAGAAGAAAAAGGCTCAGACTAGTACTACAGCCAAAATAGAAAGTATTGACAATGATGATCCAATAGCTGGATCGGATGGGACCTCACTGCCTGTATCACAAAAACCTAGCACTTATCCCAATATTTCAATCAAAGAAATACAGATGGCTATGGATGTCTTGAATTTGCAGCATAAACCGGCAAAAACTCAAGAGGAAGCATTGCAGAAGCCTTACCAATTTTGGAGTACTCAGCCAGTACCTAAAATGGGTAAGACTGCCACATAGACTGTACAGAGACTTGAGTTTACAAGCTTGTGTGATTTTGCAGATGAAAAAATTATGTGCAACGAACCGATAGAGCCTGACAAGGAGTCTGTCAGGGCAGAACCTTATTCCCTTCCAGCGGATTTTCATTGGGATACCTTAAATTTAGATGATCCACTAGTTCTTGCAGAGTTGTATGCACTGCTTTCAGAGAATTATGTTGAAGATGATGATGCTATGTTCAGGTTTGACTATCCACCTGCCTTTTTGAAATGGTAAGTACTTTTTTTCAATTTGTCTAAGACAGCAAAGTGCACAAAGAAATTTGAAATATTTGTGAATCTCTAGGGCTCTGCAACCACCAGGTTGGTGCCTTGAGTGGCACTGTGGTGTGCGAGTAACTAAAAGTGGCCGTTTAGTAGGTTTTATATCTGCCATACCTGCCACAGTGAGAATTTATGATAAGTAAGTCACTTTATCTCAACCTATTGTTTCCTCTGGGGCCAGGACAAATAAATTCAGCAGTAAATTAATTAAACTACACTGTTTTTTAATTGTATAATCTACGAAAACGGTTACAAAATCGGTCATAGGCTCGTACAACGGCGTGTTCAGAATAGAAATGAAAAATTACTACTTCATTCAATAAGGAAAACATGGCCCCTGGGGAAAAATAATTACAATTTATGTTGAGCCAGCTAGCAGTTGATAATAAATATCCTTTATTATTCCAGAGCTCAAAAAATGGTAGAAATTAATTTTCTATGTGTTCATAAAAAACTGCGATCAAAACGTGTCGCTCCTGTTTTGATTCGCGAAATCACGAGAAGGGTCAATTTGACGGGAATATTTCAGGCGGTATATACTGCCGGCGTCGTGCTTCCCAAACCCATTTCTACATGTAGATACTGGCATCGTTCGTTGAACCCGAAAAAACTGATTGAAATTAAGTTTTCACATTTGTCGAGAAACATGACGATGCAACGAACTTTGAAATTGTACAGATTGCCAGAGAGCACAAAAGTTCCAGGGTACAGAAAATTAGTGGCTGAGGATATACCGCAGTGTCACAAACTCATGAACGAGGTAGTCAACTCAAGTATTTTTGAAAATAAAACGAGTGTACGACACAGCATTTTTGATCAATCAACAGGAAAAAAAAATGCAAATACGTCGTCAGAATTTCTAGTGATTAATCAAAAATTTAGTCTTATTGAAATCATTTAATTCAATGAAACTCGGACTAAACAAATTATTTGTTTGCAGTATCTCAGCAAATTTGATTTGGCTCCTATATTCACAGAAGAAGAGTTTAGACATTGGTTTTTCCCTCAAATTGGCATAGTCGACAGCTTTGTCGTAGACAATCCTGGATTGAAGAAAATAACGGACATGGTTAGCTACTACACGTTACCCAGTTCTGTGATGCATCATCAAACGCACAAAACCCTCCGAGCGGCTTACAGCTTCTATAACGTATCCACCGTAACATCTTGGCACGATCTCATGACGGACGCTCTGATATCGGCGAAAAACGTAAGGAAACATTGGCTATCAAGCTTTGAAATTGCTTGAAAATTCAGTGAGAATCGTTTGAATAAAGTTATCATTTACATTAGCATTTGAAACAAGATTCGCAAGTCTTTAGTGTGAATCTAGCATAAGCACGCGATTTTTCCCGATTATCAAAGTGACGGTTGAATGCCCCTATAAGGTCTAATTGATGCATTTGCCGAGTGCGTCTGATAACTGCACATGTGTAGCACAATGAGAGCAACCTGACAAGTGTGTTGTCAGGTGCTGATAAGCGAACGCTTATATTTTATTTTTACGCGGGAATTCCGATCGTCTGTAATAATTAATTGATAATTTGATGGAATATTTTTTTTATTTCGAAGCTGATCAATGATCATTGATTATATTTTAGCTGGGATTCGACGTGTTCAACGCGCTCGATTTGATGGACAACAAGGAATTTCTGGAGCCACTGAAATTCGGCATCGGCGATGGCAATCTTCAGTACTACCTGTACAATTGGCGATGTCCCAGCATGCCGCCGAATAAAATTGGTCTAGTTTTGCAATAAATTTGGAGCATCGTAAAAGCGCTAAAATGAAAGGGGAAGAGACAGAGAGAAGAAAAAGACGACGATATCTATGAAATGCACCGTTCATACGACATGATAAAGTTCGAGGATCGTTGAGTACACCGCAGGAAGCAAGAACTCGATAACAAGTGATCGACCGAAAGACGCGTTGGTATTGTTAGCTGCTATTGCTACTGCGTAGCTGTAAGCAAGGAATTTTTGTTTGAAAAAGAAAAAATCGCGTACCGCTGGTGTAGGTAAAATTACATTGTAGCTATAATGAAATGGAAGAGGATTGTAAACAAAAGTCCTTGCAGAAGGGCAAAAGGGTGGGGGGAGGAGGGTAATTGAATGAATGTCGAAGCACTTGAATATTTGATAAAATAATAATAAAATAAAATAATAAATTGTATCATACTATAACTATAATACGAGCGATAATATCGGAAAATGCCCAATGGGAATTGTTTAGTTGTCGTATTTTGCAAGATGAATTTTTATTGAATATAGATGAATCGTGCTAATGGGTGAGAATGCGACACGTGGAAAAAACAATGATATACTGAATTGTCGGAGTGGAGGTAATAAAGCACCAGTTTGAGCTACACATATTTTGTCTGATTATTGCGAAGGCCCTTTTGCCGTCTTTTGGGAATCGGGCGAGGAGAGATAATGGCTGGCAGGTGTCCTTGCCTCGCCTCGCGAGTGATGATTCGCGTGGTCCTTGGACTACTGTTTCTGCAGCCCTCGAGCTCGACCGAGGCCGAAGAAGGAGAGAGATCCGAGTGGAAAAGAATAAAGGAATTTTATCCTACCGCTCAATGATTATCAAGTCTTGTAACCGTTGTATTTAGGTTTACTTTGCACGATATTTATCCCGATTTGATGAATACCTTGTGGCAATGATTAGATGCATACAATTCGACAAGATATCGTGTTTTCTAATATTCTCTGCGCTTACAGTACTGGAGCTTTCGAACCTGACTGAACGTTGTATATGTATTTGAAAGCTCGCAATACGACTTTCAAAAACCAATGCCACCGGGCAACAATGACATTCTCTCAGTTATTTGATCCAGTATTAGCATTCAGCGAGGAGGGCGCGAGTAGGGTCGTTTAAACGAAAAAGTCGGGAACTGCAGCACTCGCGCCGTCGAGTATTATGAGATACGATTACCGTGAAGCGCGAGTCAGAGCAGCTGCGATAAGGTTTAGTGGAGCGATGACAGTGTGCACAGGCATTAGTTGCAATAATATTATAACAGCTTGCGTGGAGCACGAGACTCGAGGCTGCAGCGGCTGAGACGATAGCTGCGCGCGCTGCGCGCCCGCGGGTCAAGGGGCGGTGGGAGGAGGAGGAGGGCGGTGTAGGAGGAAGTAAGCTCGGCGCGTATACATGCGTGCAGGGATAAATAGTTGTCGAATTGCTCGCGAGTCGAACAGCAGACTGCACAAGTTCACATAGTTGCTAGAGTGCTTTATGAGTGCTGTATACTATATATACATAGATATTCTCGGACAACCATGCACCTCGTCTACAAACGATTTGCCAAGCTGTTGCTGCTGCTGCTGCTGCAACTTGTTGCGAATGGTCGCAGGTGGTCGCACTATTTGACGAGATAATTCATTGCAATGAAATAATCGATCGAGCGGTGTTGCTGATAAGTCCATTCGTGTCGACTGCTATACTTTTAGCAGTCGAGCTTTTCAGGTGTACTGGAACGTGC
This sequence comes from Galeopsomyia nigrocyanea, assembly GCA_035047105.1. NCBI lineage: Eukaryota > Metazoa > Arthropoda > Insecta > Hymenoptera > Eulophidae > Galeopsomyia > Galeopsomyia nigrocyanea. The sequence goes on from JAWWMK010000040.1 coordinate 16,300,720, forward strand.
CGAGCTTCATGTGTCGCAAGTACCAGATCGAGTTCCCACGGCTGCAGCAACGATTCGGTATCGTGCAGAACCAGGCGGACGACTTTCAGGGCGACCGGATAGCCATTCTCTACGACCCCGGTGCTTTCCCGGCCTTTCTACAAGTCAAAAATGGTGAGAGAGAGAGAGAGAGCTATAATAGGAAACCGCGATAAAATAATGATACCAAATATAAAGCGGAAAATGAAAACGTATATACAATAGAGACGACGATACTGGTGCGCAACGGTGGAGTGCCGCAGGAGGGCGATCTAGATCTGCACTTGCGACACTTTCGCGAGCACTTGGAGGAACTGGTACCGCATCGCGAATTCTCGGGCCTCGGTGTGCTGGACATGGAGAGCTGGCGTCCGATATTCCGCCAGAATTGGGCCTCGCTGCAGATCTATCGCAACTACTCGCTAGAGCTTGAGAGGCAAAAGCATCCGGCATACTGGCCGCAGTCGAAGTTGCGGGACGAGGCGGTGCGACGATTCGAGGGTGCGGCGCGCGAATTCATGCGGGCCACTCTGCGATCGGCCGTCGAACTTAGGCCCAAAGCACTTTGGGGCTACTACGCCTATCCCTACTGCTTCAACTGGTCGCCCAACCAGCAGGCCAACCAGTGCGCGCCCCAAGTCCAGCGTGAAAACGACCAGTAATGACTATATTATATACATTTTCCTTCGATCGATTGCAGGTGTAAGAATGATATTTTCTCGTATATAGAATGCACTGGCTGTTTGGTGATGCGAGCGTGCTCTATCCGTCGGTGTACCTGCAGCAGAGGCTGAGCCCGGAGCAGAGGATCGGCATGGTGCGCGGTCGCGTGCAGGAGGCTCTTAGAGTGGCCGGCAAGTCGGCGAGCAGCAACGGGCGCCGTTCGCCCGCCAAAGTTTTCGTCTACTACTGGTTCAAGTATCAAGATCAGCGCGACACTTACGTCGAGAAGGTATATACGTGTCGATATATTTCGTATATAATTAAGATTGATCTTTAATTACAATGTGTCGTACAACAAACACACAGCGCCAAATTATCGACACGGTGACGGAGATCGCGAGGAGAGGCGCCGATGGTTTGATTATCTGGGGCAGCTCGAGCGACTTGAACAGCAGGAGCAAGTGCGAGGAATTCGCCGATTACCTGGACAACAGCCTCGGGCCAGCGCTCGAGCGCGTTAGACAACGAATTGCAGCAGCAACAGTGGGCTAGCGATTTGTGAAATGACATCTATATATCTCTTTACCTACCTCGATCGTTTGCTCTCGAAAAACAATTCGAGCCCAAACGTTAAATGTTGTCGATCTCAATGCCAAGTACAAGCTGCTCTATATCAAAACTTTGTTGTTCTCCCGAGCGAAACCAATTAATTCAATTACAATGATGATGTACAAGTGTGTATAATTACGAGCTCCACTTAATGTGCGTACAACGTGTTTTAATTTTACGAGGCGAATGAGCGCGGCAAGCAATGCAAAAAAAAAAAAGCAACGAAATCATCATATCTGACTATATGCTATACGCGATCGAGGATGAGGAAGGGGGGGGAGACCCTCGAGGCCGACGACGATACAGCTCATATAAATCTCAAGAGCGCGGATCGACTTGAGTTTTATACTTGGCTCTATCATACGCACTGACTTGCACTCTCTCTTCCCGCGCACCCCGCTCGCGCGTGACTTGCCTCTCTCTCTCGCTCGGTTCCTCTTTGCCCTTGACTCGCGAAGCAAAGAAGTTTAATACCGATAAATCGGAGCCGTTACACACTGCGGCAATTGAAGAAGCCGAAGAAACCTCACGTATATTTTGGTTTTTCTCGGCTTTTGCGCGAGAAACGGCTCGTAGGAGAATCCTTCTGCGGTCCAAAGTGAGCGTCACAGAGAGAGAGAGAGAGAGAGATATATATAGAGGCAGAGAGGGGGCAGAGAGAACGGTGCCACGGTATATAGAGAGAAAGAGGAGAAGGTGCCGCAGGTACACACACTTTACACACACGCGCGCACACATACACATATCACACAGGATTTTCCACTGCGGGAATTTCTCATTTTTAATTCGGGCCCTTCAGCGCCTTATTCGGCTCGGAAATCACGGCAGATTAGGAAAATAAATGTTTCCTGCGACTTATAACAACGATCGCGGCTATAGCGCGCCACTCTGATAAGACATCTCCGATTTTTCCGGCTGGACCGGATGGATACTTCTCGTGTGTACATACGAGATATATATATATATAAATATATAATATATATATATGTGTGCGTGTATGTGTATGTATAGAGAGAGAGAAAAGGAAGGAGGCCGCTTGAGGTGCGGCTGTGGCGGCTGCGACAAGGTAGGCAAGCAAAGGAGGCAGAGAGGGAGAGGAGCCTTTAGGCCGAGTAGAGCGGATTCTGCTCCGCGCGGACCGTCGAGAGTATAGTCGATCTCTCTCGTGCACAGGTCGCTCGTCGCCGCCGAGAAGTTCAGCAGCGCAGTGCGCGCGCCAGCGACCCGTCAGCGAGAAGAACGGCCACTTTGTTCGGAGGCGCGCCTCAACGCGCCCCCCCACCCCCCTCCTCCCCCGGCCACCTCATCCCACCTCGCCTCACCTCACCCTACTCGAGTCCCACCTCACAGCAGCTCACCGCCTCTCTTCCGCCACCTTTTATTTCGCCTTTTTTATTCTCTCCTTCGACACTCGCCTGCTGCTGCCTGCTGCCTCACTGCTATACAGCTCTCCCCGCTTGGTCGCCGCGCTGCCACCGCCAGTGCCAGTGCAGCAGCGCGCGCAATCACAGCAACAGTAGCAGCAACAACAACAACCACGAAAACAACAGCAGTAACCAGCAGTGATAGCAATGCTCGTCTAGACGCATATAACGGATCGAACAAATTGTGTGTATCTGGCAAGTGAGTGCAAAAGTATTTGTCGTTATCGGTCGATCGGAGCGCTCTTCTTTTTTTTTTTTTGCCGTGGCGAACCCGCGGCATATATATACACACAGGGAAAGGTTGGTGTGCGCGAGTATATAAGGCGCGAGAAAGGGATCGCGCGAGAGAGCAAACGCTGCTGCTGCTGCTGCAAAACCTGCACGCATACAAGCTGCTCGCACCTTTTTTTTTTGTCTTGCTCGCGACAGTCGCACGCTCACCTGGATCTTATATGGAGTTTGTTCCTTTTTGTTTTTATCGAGAAAAATCGGCAGTGTCGAGCAGCCGAAATAATCTCTCGAGAGCGAGAAAGAGCGCGCCACCTCGGAGTGTACAGGTAGCTTCTCTCGCGGCTTATAAGAATTATGCGGCCTTTCCAATTTTAGCCGTGACACACACACAGACACATTTCCATATTAGCATTAGCATGAAATTTCGTCTCTCTCCTTGCTTTTAGACTCGTCTTTTTTTTTTTTTGCGCCGAATTTATCTTTCCAATCACGAAACAACACACACGTGTCGTCCGTGCAGCTTCTTTCGTTGTTTCCTTGAGCTTTTTTTTCTCTCTATATAACAGCTCTCTGTGTGCTGCGATATATTAGCATTGTTTTCCACGAGGTAAAAAAATGCCCCGACAATAAATTGATCGCGGCTGAGCACACGACTATTGGTTTCGTGCGAAGAACCAGTTGCCGATCGATCGACCGATCGAGTCCCCTTTGCCGCTCTACTGTCAATTTCCTCTTGGTGTACTCTTTTGCGCTCGCTCTCTCTCTCTCCTCTCTTGAGGCTGTTTACTCGCGCACATAGAGGATCGAGTGTCCGATGGCGCGCGGTCCAGCTGCAGTTGCGCGATCGAGGCAATCGAGTTGTCGATGTAAGCGATGTAAAGGCGAGTGAGAGAGAGAGACGATGGGGAGGAGAGGGGGAGTGGAGGGGCAAACCGGGATCGAGAATTACAAATACATGCGTCGGCGCTGCTTGCGCACGTAGTGTTTCTATATAGCTATACACGCTCGGTCACTCGTCAAGGCGAATATCCGATATTTTTTATTATATATTAAAGGGCTCGGGAGTTGCTCCAACGCGTATTATAGTTCTTCCAAGTTTATCAATATCTCTCTTTAACTCGAGTTTTCTTCGTTACACCGACAGTTTGCAAATATCCATTCGCGTATACCGCGCCAGCAACTGCGCATTACGCGCATTTCCATCTCTCAAGGTGCGCCCGCTCGGACGAGTCTCTCGTCGCGCGATACGAGCTTTTACTTTTCGATGGCTCTCCTCGCTGCTAGCAGAAACAAATCCAAATCCACGTGTATATAGGAAAAAAAAAAGAGAAAAGAAGACGAAGAAAGGAAAGAGAAGAGCGAGGGGGAGCCGCGAAGAGAAGAGGAAAAAAAAAGGAGAAGAACGGTCGGCGCCACTTAATAGCTATCACGTTGTTTCTGGCGCGTGGTGAGGCTGCAGTTTAGCGTTGTAAACGTTTTGGTTTTTTTTTGTCCTTTCGCAGGAGCGGACAGGGGGAAGAGAGAGAAGAGAAGAGAAGAGATGGGCAATCTGGCGAGGTGTCTGGCGCTGCTGTGGTGGGGCTGCTGGGCGGTGGGCCAGTGCCGCGGCCACCGCGAGCACAAGGTGCACAACATCGTGCTCTACCCCGACAAGGAGAGCTGGTGCAAGACCACGCCCATCAAGCAGGTGGTGACCTGGGCCTCCTGCCTGCCCCAGGAGCTCGACAACAACGTCTGCGTGGGCGCCTGCTTCTCCTACATGGTGCCGCACAGCGAGCCCTCCGCCCCCGGCGACCTCATCAGGCCCTACTGCGACTCCTGCCAGCCGCTCGACAGCATCTGGCACACGGTCACGCTGCAGTGCCGCGACAAGGAGGGCCAACCCACCACCATGCAGAAGAAGGTGCAGATCATCACCAACTGCTCGTGCAGCTCCTGCATGGAGTCCGAGCGCATCAAGCCCGACCTCAACAGCCTGCTGCAGTCGCTGGAGCTCGAGTCGGCGCGCCGGCTCGACGCGGCCCCGCCCCCCGACAATCGGCTGCACCTCACCTCGAGCAGCCTGCCCGAGCAGCCGCCGCCGCCGCCGCCGCAGCAGTCCGCCGCCTCGGCCAACGCGAGCAGCTCGCAGCCGCAGCCGCC
>JAWWMK010000040.1:16305818-16332351 GCA_035047105.1 Galeopsomyia nigrocyanea
CCGTCGCCGACGACTCGAGCCTGCTGGCGCCAGACGAGGCCGCGCTGGGCGCCGTCGAGGCGGCCTCCCCGGCGCCACTGCAGCAGCCCGCGCAGAGCAGCCTGCAGTCCCCGCAGCCCGCCGCCGCCGAGCCGACCGAGTCGCCGGCGCAGCCAGCGGCCGAGGCCAGTCAGCAGCGGCCCCAGCTGCCGCACGAGCTGCCGGATCTGCTGCTCGACCCCAACCTCAACGCCAGCGCGAAGCTCGAGGCCGGCGGCAACGACAAGCACAACGACCGGCTGCTGCACTTCTTCCGGCAGCTCAACGACCCCAACTGGGCCGCCGACAAGTTCGCCAAGCTCGGCAGCCTCGACAAGCTCGACAAGCTCGACAAGCTGGGTAAGTGAGCGGCACCTCGCCGATCGGCCTCGTCGCCGACTGGCTTTTTTCAAATCCCCACGGTCGTTGCAGCCACGGAGGAAGCGGGCGCCAAGGAGCTGCTGGCCAAGCTGAGCGAGCTGCTGCACAAGTACCGGCAGACGCAGGCCGAGGAGACGTCGGACGAGTCGGAGCAGGCGGAGGAGGCCGATGGCGACAAGCAGTCGCTGCCGCAGAAGCTGCACGAGGACGTGCGCGAGGAGCTGCCCGCGGCGGGCGCCTCGTCGTCGTCGGCGCCGCCGCTGCTGCCGCCCGAGCTGCCCAAGGACGAGGACGACGAGGAGGTGCCCTCGCTGCAGGACCAGCAGCTGAGGGTGGCCGCTTCGCTGCTGCACCGCACCGGTCCCCATCACTCGCTCGTCCTCGACGCCGGGGTCAAGGAGAAGATCGACGTCGACTCGCATTACCTGCACCCGGCCCTCGCCGGACAGGAGATCAGTTACCACGACAACCTCCTGCTCGACAAGACCAAGAAGAAGGACTTTTGATTCCTCCCCTCCTCTCTAATAGTATGTATACTGCGATCCGATATGTCGCCATCGTTATGATTTATTATAGCGACTGCCGAAATAATCCATCCAAGCTCCTTTGAGCGTATAACCGATATACCGATCTGCGCCTAACTATGCTCGTCGCCGGTATATCCTCTTCTATTCATGTATAACTTTACTGGAATTTTCGCTTCTTCTTCTTTCGAGGCTGTCTACAGGCTGTCGTGGTACTATTGATGAGAAAAACAAAACAGAAGACCAAGCGTGCTCTTTTGAGTCCGAATACGATATATATTGAGAATCGAGCGATCCTATTTAGAAAAAAAAAACAGTCATGCGGTGATTTACAACGATTGTTCGTTTACGTGATTCATCACTTGGTGCGGCACACGACGGTTGCTCCGAAAATTTTTGATCGATACGATATCACGTGATATCTCGCGTTCAGCGTAGCTATCACGAGGTATTACGTGATGTGTCGCTTGGGAAAATACACGATGAACTGCGGCAATGTTTCCGATTCATCACAGGACCGATCATGTGATCAATCACCTGATTTTTTTTCTTCAGTAGGTGAATTATATATAGTCATTGGATAAATATTAATTATTGAGTATAATGTATTATAATCTAGTTTGAGTGTCGTAATAATCAAAGTATATTTATAATAAGAACGTACTTAGGAGTCCCTGACCTGCCACCCTATAATGTACCTGTGGCGTATACAATTGGTATGTGTGTATAGTAAATAAGGGAAATCAGACGTGTAATTATACATAATTAAAACCGAAATCGACGTATACAATACATATCTGCGAGCATGTTATTTTGGGTTAAATCCGACATTGTGTTGTGTCTTCCTTGTGATTATTGCAGTTTGTCGAAGCGGCGAAAGATCAATTACCAGCAACAAATATTAAAGTACACGTTTATTCTTCATTTGACATATTTAAAAAAAAACTCTTCACGTCACGGACAAGTATGAGGGTGGAAGGGAAGGGACGTTAAAAAAAATGATAATCAAGAAAGCGTTATATAAACTAATTGAACTAAAGGAATGAGTTCTCGAGTCATTGGAGTAAATTTGTCCCAATAATTATTTATTACAAAATAAATTTTAAGGCATCACCTTATACATTAATAACGATAATACAAAGCGTGAAACGCACACGAGATGTATAGAAAGAGAGTATGTAGTTCGCGTATGGGTGTGTATTTTTTTTTTGTAAGTGTAAACACTGGAAAAAAAAGTGGCGGAGAATTGTAAAAAAAGACGATTGATTTTTTTAGTAGTTATATATATATTGTGAACGAGTTCATTGAATCGACGACAATATTCGACTCGATCGAACAGCGACTATATTATGTAATAATTTAGAGAGCGAGCGTTACGCCGCGAGAGCGTATATTACATAGATTCGATAATTATTGCAATTTAAAAAAAAAGAAAATCGGTGAATTATTGTTGATTATTATTTACTTGTAATAAAAGTCGTTGAGACGTTGGATCAAACTGTTGTTTATTCATAATAATTAGCGATGGTGATGGTAAAAGGGCTTGACCTGAGTAGTACACAGGCTATTCTGCTGCAATTGAGTGATCGAGAAATTTAATCTGAAAGCTATATATGTAGATATAGCTAATAATAATAATAATCGCAAAGACGAGTTCATCGCAGCGACGATAAAAGAAGTACCTTATACAAACAGTAAGAGCAGCGACATAACTGATGTTTGCCAATATGGAAATGAGTGGGGAGCGGGACCAGAAGAAGCGGCGCGAGGGGTAGGGAGGTGTTGTAGCTGTCTAGAGAGCAAAAGCGAACGAGTGTGCGTGCATGCCGTGCAATTGCGTGTGGAGTCTCTCGATCGCCATTAAAAGCGATTGGCGACATCCGCGGCGGCGGCGGCAGCTTATATACCTACCTATTCGGGCAGTTGGTGTGCGACTGCTGTCAGCGACGGACCATCACGGGACAGCGAGTGTATAATATAAACGGAAAGAAAGGAAAAATGTACCCAGACTTGCTGGATCAGCATCGATCGAATTGAATTATCGAAGGTAACTGGTGCGAGTCGTAGTCGATCGAAAGCTCTTTCTCGGTATAATTATTTTTACCACTGATAAGCAAACGCGACTCGCTTCGCTCGCTCGAAGATTATATAGAATTCATCAGAGCCATACTGCACAATCAATGTATAATAGTCGCTGACGATTATTCATTTTTCACTGTTTCATCGAGATTCGGGGCCGCGAGCGGCACGCGATACAGCTGCGCGATAAGAATTATGGAATTTTCTCGAATCACATTATATATATGTATATACGTGTGTCGAGATAGATAGATTGAGAGTTGAACGTTGTCACTGCAGAGAGACAGAGAGAGAGAGCGAGTCCATCATCGCAGCAACGAACGAGAGCTGGAAATAGAGGTGAGCGCAATATTGGCGAAGGGAGCGCAGCTGAGATAAGCGCAGCTGCATAATACGGCCGAACAGAAGAGAAGTAAGATGCACCGCAGTTTGTTGGAGAGTGTCGAGGATCGCGAGTACACTTGCTGCTGCTGCTGTTGGCCGACGGCGACGACGACCATTGAGATGAGGATGGGCCCGGTGGGCTACGACGACGGCGGGCGCAACGACTGACTAGCTGCTGCAGTCGATTCGCCCGTGAAGTTGCCGCGACACGTCGCGACCGCTGCTGCTCCCGATTACTGGCTCTACACCGGCTGCTCCATGGCTTTCACTTGAGCCAGCAACGATTAATACAACTCCGTTGCAGAACCGACAATATACTTCATTCGAATTCTCTGAGCGAATCAACGACGACCAATCCAAACGGCTGAACACCATGGATATTATGGACGGTCAGTGCCCTATATATATACTTATTACTTTCACGCGTCGATTGTCGCAATCGTATTTTCTTTTTATATCCGTGCCAACGCATTAATTTATCCGTTTTAACCGATCAGGGATTAACTGGGGACTCATCGGTGAGTGTCCGCGATTAGCGGGTATTTCGTACAGCTCGCTTCAACTTTTCTGGGCTTATCGCGCTTTGTAATAGCTGCGCGCCTCGATTGTAATTGGGCAATAATCGAGCATTATTGAAGTCGTGGAGTATAACGATCGTACAGTCGCCTTATCTTTAGCTATTAAAACTTGGCCGTCCGCGCCACCACCCGCCGGCACGTGCGCGCCCATTTATGTATTTTTCATTCGGATGCACGGCAGAGTTTAAGAGTTTAAGAGCCACACTTCGTTTTTTTTTTCTCTAGGCCTTTTACCTATCTTAATATGTATTCTTATCTTTATCTTCGGTAAGCGGCTTCACTTCAATTATTTTTTACAAAACACGATGGCCAGTAATTGATTTGACGACATGTTGCAATCTGATTATAAGCTTGAATTTTAACATAGACGCGACAAGTGATATAAAATAATGCGCTGAGTGGGCAGTAAATTTTAATTGGCCTAGTTTTTTTTTACTTTCAAAGTTGCACAGTGTATCCTAGACTTCCAGGTATTTATCGCTGCAGCGATGTATAGCTGTAGAAATTATATGAATTATCTACTCGGCACGCCAATTGCATCGGCTGCGATTTTCAATAAAAATGAGATCAAGGCAAATTTAATGCAAAAAAAAAAAACTTATACACTCGGTTGCGGACAAACGTTTTGCTTCGAATTAAAATTGGTTGATATGCGTTTGCTATAAACGTCTGTAAGATGCGAACCTTTTAAAGTGCATAGTATAATTGCGTCGTTGCAATTGTCAATTGCAATTGTCAGAGGAAGGTAGACCGCATATAGCAGTTGGAAATCAAATTGGCCATTTGAGTCACATCCGCGTGTCAATGAGCCCGCGATGCGATATTATATTTATATATGCATAAAGCTTGTGGATATATCATAAGCCAATCCTTAAAGAGCGGGAAGACAATCATCCAGTTGAACTGCGAATGACCTAGAACTCAACTATATATACAGTCATTCGATGATTTCAAAGCTATTCAACAATTTCTCGGTAACCTCTGCCGAGGCCATCTATGACTTTTAGATATACATATTTGTACAAATTGAGTAAATATTATAATAAGCTTCACTTATTATAATACTTACTTTGCGAATGTTTTGTAGAAGCGCGCATGGTTGCCCTTTCACAGGGACTCCTTAAACGCGATCGCACGTATATTCAACACACATATAATAGGAATGCGACAAATAGATACTTTTGCTCTGCACTCATCTCGTGTTAAAGCATGACAATTATATAAACTCGCGACGCTGTTTCCCAGGATTAATTTATCTATATCGTCTGTCCGGTTATCATTTGTATTATAGCTAACATCCTGCTAGTTAATTTTTATGTAAAACTTGAGTCGAAATCATGTTGCTCTTTGCAAATTTGACAGCTGCGAGCTGAATGGCTGCGTGCAATAGATATGTACATAAAGGATATATCACATACCTATTACGATTTCCCAACAATTATAGCCAGCGAAGATGCTCCCCAAGATCCACAAACTTGATTGATAAATTTGCGCGCGCCGATCACATAACCTAATATTTATTCTTCGTATTAAAGACTGTTCTTGTTGTTCTTGTTCTTGAAATATATGGCTCTGCCTTATTACTATATAGTAATTTTGACTTGAGCCAGTTTCGACCTTTTTTTTAAGTATTCTAACAGTTTTTAAGAATTAACCAATTTGAGATCAAATTATACGTCCATGTCGTCGTCCGTCTTTTGTCCAAAGAAAAGACTGTTCTTCTTTGTTTTATGAAGACACAGTTCTGTTGTAAAATCTTATTCAACTTTTTCAAGCTTATGTAGATATAACAATAACTCGAAGCTCTTTGATTTATGATCAATCAATCATGTCCATTTCAAATTGACCGCTCAACACGTACACGATTGCAGAGGAGATGATCAAATTCGGAATGGATAACGTGGCTACTTTTATAATGACAATACGTATACGTGCGTGTATACCTGTAATATAGAAAAAACAAGCTAAATTTTGTTGAACGGCGCGGTGCACAGGGTGCACTCGAACGTTTGAATTTGAAGGCTAAAAAAGTTGAGTAAGCCGAGGTGCGCGCATCGGCGCATGCGTGAACAGCAGCCGCTAGCGGACACAAGGACACAACACAAGCGCGTGCTTTTCCGCTAAAAGTATCATGTCCGCTGGCGTTGTTCATGCTGGGTATAGCTGGATTAAGACAGTGAGTCATTCGCCTTAGCCAGTCTGCAGCAGTCTACATTCGCAGTTTTCATATTTCACGAAAGACGTGTCGCAATTCGTCGCAAGTCTGGCCGCACTTTCGTATACCATCTCGCGTATAAGTTGTGATATACCGGAGCAAGCAGTGAGATTATCGCAATCACCGAGCGGAGACAGAGAGAGAGAGAGAGAGAGAGAGAGAGAGAGAGAGAGAGAGAGAGAGAGAACTGCACTCGTGCGATAAGCGGCAAGTGAAGCGTGTGCGTGGCGTAGTTATTCGTCTGCTGTCGCCGCCGTCGCTGCTCGTGGTGGCTGAGGATTAATTAGGGTTTTGACGCGGAGCTTCGGCTTCGGCGAGGAGGAGGGGGTGTGCCATTCATCCTCTTTGCCGTGCGCACCCGCGCCGCCCACACGCTGCTGTGCTGGGTTTTCTCCAAAACGCGTCACCAAGAAATTATACGCCTGATTCGCCTCAGCTCTGCTATTTCGGCAAAAGCTCCGCGCTTCAATTCTGGACGTTCCGCTTTCAACGCGTTTTAACCAGATATATTTCAACCTCGCCCTCTCTCTCTTTCTCTCTCTCTACAGTCTTTCTTTCTCCCTCCGTATTTTCTCTCTCTTTCTCACGAAAGGCTACAAGTACGTGCGCAAGTTACAAGAATAGCCGGACTGTTGAGCGCGCCAGGCCAGAGTAGAACTGGAGGAGACGAAGAGGAGCGAACCACGCTCGCAAAAGTGCTGCGAAATTTTTGGCTGTTATACTTAACGCTGAAGGTGTACCCGTGCAGCTATCTCACCTCTATACATACGTATAGTCACGCCATTTTGCTGATAATCTTGCACAAGTCATCTTTGTGATATTATTAGCAGTCGACGAGCTCTATTCCACGTTTCGGCCACTTCAAGATTTCAGCTTATATACCGTGAGATAACAAATTGGGCAGTGCTCATTTTTTTTTTCGCTCGTTCAGGCCAGTTCTCTCGCGTTTCTTGTGAACAAGTATTGTGAGTGCTAAATAGAGGATTCCAGATTCAATTCAAGATCTGATAACGCGTGATGGAAGCGATGGCCAAGTGGCTTGGCGACTTTTTCCCTTGCTAGGTGCAAATCTTATCTTTGTCCAAGGCTCAAGTACTTTTCAAAGTTAACAGTCACTACCACATTTTTCATTTGTTTTTCGCTTAGATAAAGATCAAATCAAAGTAAAAAGATTCGCGGGACACAAAGTCATGCACAAAATATCCAAAGGAATGAACAACCACAGTGTCATGGAATTTCGAATTCTTAGAAGTCCCGTGACGGGTATCATCGTGTTTAAGCGAATCGTCTGAGTCATTGAAATAGAAATCTTTAGTTTTGACTCAGCTGTCTTTTCCAAGTATATATCTATATATACACAATCACGTGCTGCCTGCTCTTATGACTGTCTGTCTCTCTTTCACAAACTTTTCCAACAAAAAACTTGCCTAATTACTTACTCCGAGTGACAGTGTCTTTGTAATTCTACAGTGTCTGTGCGTGTCTGCGTATAATAAGTGAATAAACACAAGACACAATACTTGCTCAGTTGCTCTTAATCAAGAGACATCAAAGTGCGTGCCCACTGAAACAAGCTTCAAGTGGTCTCAATCAATTCAATTCAATTCAATTTCTGACAAGCTGTTCAATTAGACAACGGCATATTTGGGATACCCTTCATAGCCCGTAATGTATTTGAGATTACACAGCACTAAAGGAACAGCGAAGAAAGAGTTGGTAGGCTCAATTGCCACAGAATTTGATCTCCAATCAGTCAAAGGTACTTGTATGGCTTTGACCAACTGTTGATTTTTACACTGAAACTACTTTTTCAAATAAGACACAAGTTTTAGCACTCTTATTCTTCTCTCGTTGCTCATTTCAATGTTATCTTGACTCTATAACTTGTGTTCAATTGAAAACAATCATTTTTAGTGTGATCACATGGAGGGTATTGAATTTTTTTATTTCTGTACAGCTGCTCAGCTGCCCATACAGAGTGTGTTGCTGTTTGACCAACAAATTTTCTTGAGTGGATTTGAAGAATCTCAAACTCAGCAATTGCAGTCTGCAATGTGTGAATTTGAGCAATCTTTTGTTGATGCACGCTTTGGCTGGAGGAAACTAGCTGATCCTGGTGACTGACACAACACCAGTTTCTCTTCGAAAAGCTTGAAGCAATGCCATTGGCTTCTCTATCAAATGCAGAGTTGTAATTATACACCGATAATTGCAAAACTCCCAAGGAGAGATTTCAAGATGTCGCTTTATTCGTGTCGGTAGCAGAAGCGTTTACATTCTTTTGAGTTGATCAGTACTTCAGCATTTGTCATACATTTATAGAACTTTGGTAGTGACATACATATATACATATATATATTCATCGTAAATAGTTACAATTTGAGAATTGAAACCAAAGATTGTACATTTACAGTGCTCTACTATTATAGTTGATGTTCATCTTTATGTACATATAAGCATATACATGTGTGTACATATATTTATCTATAAAAGTAATAATTAAGTAGCCAGTAAGAAGAATAAAGGCTTAAATTTAAAAATAAAACAAGTCAACGCTCAAAAATGCCAGCTACACCAAATAAGCTCTCCTTGAATTTCGACAAGAGTAGTTATAGCGTTTTTGGTACAAGACCAAACGATGAGAATGTAGAACAGCAGCAAGAGCAAAAAACTGAATTACTTGAGGGTAAGAAAGGAGTTAAACTCGCAGATGTTAATTTTTTTTTTTGGCACGAATCAATTTTTATTGAAAATCGCGCGTCGTAAAACTATCGGAAATTTAACTAATTTGCAGGTACAACCTTTTCTATTTGTAAATTTTCACTGACGAGGTTTTTAATTGTAATTTTCAGGAACTAGAGGTAACGGCCTCCTTCATCTGAAGAATGGCGTGGATTATGTTAATCCTGGCGAGGAAGATCAAATGGAAATTTATGGGTAAGATTGAAAAGACAATTGACAAGTAATCAAATGTGTTTGTTGTTGCTAACTTGCCCAATTGCAGATATAAGAGGAACAAAGCTTACACTGCCGCAACATGGTTCCTGATAATAGTCACGGGTGGACTTTTAAGACTTGTCTTTCATTGGGTGCCACATCTCATGCTATTGGCTACCCACTCCAGATGTTCCTTGGAGCAGGCCGAGACTGTTTTGCTGCTGGAGAAATTCCAGGGAAAGCACGCGATTTATCACGTGAAAAAAATCAAAACTGTATCCGCTCAAGAAGTGTGGTGAGCATTATTAGATATTATTATTGTTTGATTCATTATTTCGATACGTGAACGCGTTAATAAATGAGTTTTCCGCTTGGTAAAGGAAAAATTACCGGGAGGAGAATTATGGCGAGAAAGAGAAGAAGAAGGAGGAGGGGGAGGAGGAAGTGCCGGCTAAATTGAATGATTCGCGATCTGAAATTCAACCGAGCGCTGCGACTACAATCGAACTGGAGGAGGATCAAGAGCAAGCCCCGATGCCCCTATCATTCCATTTGTCCGGCGGTAAATTCAAAGGTGAGCTGCTAGATTGCCCTTGTCGTAGATATGAGAAAAGTATAGGAAGCCGCGACAATCATTATAACGTGGCAAAATGATTACTTTTTATCCGTGCCTTGTCCGCAGAGTCGCTGTCGATCTACACGTTCACGTGCAAGAAGCTCATCTACATCTGGGACACGGACAGGTGCGAGTACCTGAAGCTGCGGGGTCTCGACACGGGAGTGCTGAACTCGACGCTGCACCAAACGCCCGGGCTGAGCTTGGCGCAGCAGTGCATGCGTCGGGGCATCTATGGCAACAACGAGATCGTGGTGCCCGTCAAGGGCTTCCTCACGCTCCTCGGCCTCGAGGTGCTCAATCCGTTCTACGTCTTCCAGCTGTTTAGCTTCTGCCTCTGGATTTCCGACGACTACGTCTACTACGCGATGGTCATCCTCACCATGTCGGCCTGCGGCATCGTCATGGCCGTCGTGCAGACTCGAAAGGTAAGTGGTGTAGGTCGCGTAATTTGCAGTAGCTTGTAGCAATTGATAATCGGACTTGGCACTTGGCACAGAATCAACGCAGCCTCTCCTCAACCGTGTCCTCGTCGGACGTGGCGTGCGTGCTGCGCGACAGGGGCAGCGGGGCCATGGCCACGGTGTCGGCCAAGTGCCTCGTGCCCGGCGACATTCTCGTGATCCCGTCGTACGGCTGCGTGATGCCGTGCGACGCGGTGCTGCTGACGGGCAACTGCATCCTGAACGAGTCGATGCTGACGGGCGAGTCGGTGCCGGTCACCAAGACGCCCATACCCGCCTCCAGCGACGTGGTCTACGACAACAAGGAGCACGCCAGGCACACGCTCTTCTGCGGCACCAAGATCCTGCAGACGCGCTACTTCGGCACCGAGAAGGTGCTCGCGGTGGTCGTGCGCACCGGCTTCAACACCAGCAAGGGCGGCCTCGTGCGCTCCATCATGTACCCGCCGCCCGTGGACTTCAAGTTCGAGCAGGACTCGTACAAATTCGTGGAGCTGCTCGCCTGCATCGCCAGCGTCGGCGTCGTCTACACCATCGTGACCAAGGCGATGCGCGGCGTGCCAGCCGGCCACATCGCCCTCGAGGCCCTCGATCTCATCACCATCGTCGTACCACCCGCACTTCCGGCCGCCATGACCGTAGGCAGACTGGTCGCGCAGAATCGCCTGCAGAAGCACAAAATCTACTGCACCAGTCCGCGGGCGATCAACGTGTCGGGCTCGATCGACTGCGTGTGCTTCGACAAGACGGGCACCCTCACCGAGGACGGCCTCGACATGTGGGGCGTGGTGACGGTCAGCTCCGGCAAGTTCCAGGTGCCCGTCAAGGACATCTCTAGCCTGTCCCTCAGCGACGTCCTCATCGGCATGGTCACCTGCCACTCCATCACCATCATAGACGGCCAGCTGATTGGCGATCCCCTGGATCTGAAGATGTTCGAGTCGACCGGCTGGATTCTCGAGGAGCCCAACGTCTCCGACACTTCCAAGTTCTCGATGCTCTTCCCGACGATCGTCAGGCCCGCGAGCGGCTCGCGTTTCAGGGCTATCGCGGCCAGCGCCTCAAGTGCCGTCGACGAGCCCGGCTCGGACCATGCCGCCACCGAGAGCATGGCCATCGGCCAGGTGGACGGTCAGCTGCTGGCCGAGCAAGACCGAGCAGGCGTTGAGATCGGTATCGTCCGGCAATTTACTTTCACCTCGAGCTTGCAGCGCATGAGCGTCATCACGAGGACCTTGGGCGCCGATCACTACGACCTCTACTGCAAGGGAAGTCCCGAGATGATTTTGAGTCTGTCGAAGCCGGAATCGGGTGAGTACATGTACAACACAATAATGCCGCGCCATTCGGCTCTTTCTAACTTTGTGCGTATCTCTCTGTAGTGCCACACGACTTCAACAGCATTCTGCAGGAATATACTTCGGAAGGCTATCGCGTGATAGCTCTGGCACACAAGTCTCTGAAACGTTTGTCCTACGCCAAAGTGCAGCGCATCACTCGCGAGGTCGCCGAGACGGATCTCAACTTCTTGGCTTTTGTCATTCTGGAGAACCGACTGAAGCCGGAAACGATGCCGGTGATCGCCGCTCTCAACGACGCGGCCATTAAGGTGGTCATGGTCACCGGCGACAACATGCTCACCGCTCTGTCGGTGGCCAGAGACTGCGACATCGTTAAGCCCGGCGTGCCCGTGGTCGCGATGACGGCGGTGACGCAGCAGAATCAAGCCAAACCTCAGCTTTATTTCACGAGAAGCGACAGCAGCCACGGCAATCAGAGCCAATCGTCGCCGATCGCTGCCGAGGGTGATCTCAGCGAAATCACCGATATCAACAGCATTGTCAGCTTGGAGACCATCGAGAGCGGCGGAGTTTTTGGCAACAACGTCATCAGGCAGGATTCTGCGCTCAATTATCTGTCGGACGAGTAAGTCGCATGACCCACGCAAATAATTTGCTTGCTTTGCTCGGCGAGTTCTCCAACTGATGTTTGCTCGTCATTTTTAGTATTCAGCGCTCAGGTCCAGTAGGCAAGGCTCGTGGCAGGCGGAACGACTACGTGTTTTCGCTGACCGGCAAAACGTGGGCCCTCGTCAAGCAGCACTATCCGGAGCTCATTCCCAAGATAACCACTCGAGGAACTATTTTTGCTAGAATGTCCCCCGATCAGAAGCAACAACTGGTGCAAGAGTTGCAGGCTCTTGGCTATTACGTGGGTAAGGGATATTAACAACAATAATTAAGATAATTTAAACAGGAATAATAATGATAATAATAATGAATGGGCTTTTGGCAGCAATGGTGGGCGACGGGGCGAACGATTGCGGAGCTTTGAAAGCTGCACACACGGGCATTTCCTTGTCGGACACAGAGTCATCGGTGGCCTCACCTTTCACCAGCCGCGAGACCAACATCTCCTGCGTGCTCACGGTCATCCGAGAGGGCCGCGCGGCCCTCGTCACCTCCTTCGGCATCTTCAAGTACATGGCGGCCTACTCTCTCACGCAGTTCGTCTCGGTGATGCTGCTCTACAGCATCGAGTCCAACCTGACGGATATCGAGTTCCTCTACATCGACCTCTTCATCATCTCGATATTCGCTTTCTTTTTCGGCAAGACAAAAGCTTACGAAGGCCCGCTCGACAAGACGCCACCGCTTACCAGCTTGATAAGCGTCACGCCGATACTCAGCCTCTTTGCGCAGATTCTCATTGTCTGCGTGTTCCAGTACTTAAGCCTGTGGACTCTGCGCCAGATGGAGTGGTTTAGGGCGTTCGGCAGCGATAACGTCACCATCGACAAGGACGACGTGAGTTGCGCCGAAAACTACACCGTGTTCATCGTCAGCTCCATTCAGTATATCATCCTCGCGATAGTCTTCTCCAAAGGTCGCCCCTACCGAAAAGCCATTTGGACCAATTACGGCCTGCTGGGTAAGTTTGCCTCGGCTCTTGTATGCTCTAGGCTCACTGCCATTTCACTTATGCTCTCCTCGTCTCTTTCCCGACAGCCTCCTTCATTCTGCTCAGCGCCTTCTCCATCTATCTCTGCATCGGGCCATTCGAGCGACTGAAGGACTGGTTCGAGCTGGAGATGCCCGACGACCTGAATTTCAAATTTATGCTGTTGGCCTACGGACTGGCGAATTTTGTGGTGGCGATGTTCGTCGAGTACCTGGTCATTGACTACTTGATTTTCATCAAATTGAGAAAAAAGATGCACAACATTGAAAAATCGCGCAGAAAGTTTTTGCTACACGAGCGAGATATGGGCGCAAACGGCGATTGGCCACCGCTGTCGCAGGAACCACTGCCCGAGGCTGCGCCCGATATACTCATCCGCCAGAGCCATCAGGTTCGTTTGTGCTTAATCTCTCGACGAGCTTGCCCCGTTTGTTCGTTCAACAATCATTTATTTGTACAATTTATTTTCGATCGCAGGTGACAGAAATCAAGATCGAGAAGCGCATCACCGAGAACCTACCGACAGAGTGCAGCGTAGCACCTACCATTCGACATCGCTCCGACGGCCAGCAGCAAGCCGGCAACCCCAGCCCGGCCTCCTTACCTCCCGACTGCCTGCTGCCCTTCAACAATAAAGAGCGCTTTGGCGGCTCGACTCGCGAGGTGCCCCTGAATCCCCGCTCTCTGTACGACGAACGTCGCAATACCGTATCCATGCAGACGGTGCTCAATTATTACGACGAGACGACATGTCGCAAGCAGAGCGTTCCCTTGGTCGCTCATCAAAATGCCTCCAATAATCGCATCGGCAAACCAAGACTGAATTCGGAATCGGCCCGAGACATTGCTCGCAGCGACGACAAAGTCAAGAGGATCAAGGAGACCAACCCGATTGCCACTTTGCCGAGACACTCGGCGGCGGTCTGTGCGATGGCCAGCGAGGAGAGGATGGCCTTTGGAAACGATTCGTCCAACTGTCGATCGTTGCGCGAAAGCAAAGCCAATCCTACCCAAAGTGTGCTCGAGCTCGACGTTCTACCATCTTGAGGTTTAGCCTTTGTACTACTGCTCGCTCGTTTGCTTACTGCCGCAAGCGACACCGCGGTAGCACAATTCGTTTATTCCTTCAACCGGTTCTTACTTTTGCTAGTGCTAAAAACAAATTTTCCTGCCATAATGATGGTTTGAAGCTTTGCCTTTCTCTTCTCGAAAGTGAAATTCTTTTTACTGTCGTTAGAGATTGCGCACGACGGACACTCGTGTCGCAAATCTAAAGTTGCGATTCTTTTTTCCTGAAACTTTACAATTTGTTAAACTGGGTACAACAGTTGTTTGTGAATAATGTAAGAAACTATTTTTTTTAGCAAGGTTAATTTTAAATATCACGCAATGATTGTCATTGGTTTAGAATATGTTGTCGCGGAATCGAAGCAATGAATGTGATGTTACATATTCAAAAGTATTCGTTGAGACTATTTTTGTTTTTGATACTTGTTATTGTCAGGCGTCGAGTGACGCTTATAGATGTTTTATAAGAAGCTTTGAAAATAGTTTTTAATCTGTTTTTAAAGTTTTTGCTTTTCGTAAGGTTACTTGTTACTTTGACTTGATTAGTCAGACAATTACAAAAACGAATTTGTATAGTAATAAACAAGTTGAAAAGCGAGTAGTAATGACTCAATAAAAATCAAGTTGATATTTTGCTTGATGTTTAATTAGTTGAATTGGTTTAGAAAATTGTATATTCATGAAATGGATTTTGTGACTTATTATATGTTTATTTGATCAAATTTATGTTTAATTTCAAGTCATTCAATTTTGTTGTAGGTTAATATATACAAGTATGATTAAGCAACTATCTAGAAGCAAACAACTTTCGCGGAAAAATAATAGCTGCGATAATTTTTCACGTGAAATACCCACCAAGCTATATCATATTACAAACTATACTCAAAATGATGATAACTGTTGGACGATCGGGCGCCAATTTCAATGCGCAGTAACGAAACTTTTGTTACGTCAATGTGAATTTACCGGGCAAAAGAATAACAGAAACTTTTGTAATGTTATGAATGCTTCTCGATTTAGAGAAAACTGTTGAACATTAGATTTCGTACTTATGGAGGAAAGACAATGACGAACATATCGAGTTGTCCTTTTTGTTTTTTGGCCCGATCGTAAGGGTGAATTGTCGCAGTGAAACGCAAATCAGCGGCAAAAGTATTATTGATTAACGAAAGAGAAGTAGAGATTGAATTATTTACAGTTGTAAAGAGGAAGCGCGAGAAAATACCAATATATGTATTTCAGTGTATGAGATTGTCATATTAGAAAGAATCGATTGATGCAAACAATGGATCGAACGTGATTTATTGTGGGAGTAGTTTGCAAAAGGTAACGATCAAATGATCGTTGCTCGATGGAATTGTATAATAAATGAACATGTTATCAAATAATTATTGGAGTTGTACATATCGTCTATCCCTTAAATTAGAGCGAGTAAATGTCACGCCTCGTTAGGGGGTATTGAAATGAGTAAAGTTTCATTGAATCTGTTTAATGAATTTATTAAAATTTATCTAAATTTTCCGTCCAATTGATACAATAGAGGACAAACATTGTCGAAATTACAATGACGACAAACATACGTGTAAATATACGCAAGTAATCAATGCGGTATAATAATCTCGCGGAAAATGTCGACGACGTATCTTAAAAATTCAAACAAAGAAACAATAAAATTAAGTTTTAGTAAATAGCGATAAGTGACTTAAGGGGCTATATTTGGTAAGATGTGTAATTGCAATACCTACATATAATTATAATCAGACTGCGCTCGCTCTCGAGGATATAATAAATAATTGCGTCGAGTTGGGCGAATTGCGCTGACTAGCAAATGTCGCACTTGGTAAATGAAATGTAATTGCGAGATCGAAAGTATTATAGCGGTCGTTTAAGACGGACACGGCGAGGACTGTCCGCAGCTGTAGACGAGATCGCTGCCCCGGAACATGGCCTCGAGTACGAGTTGGCGATTGAACGCGTAGTGGCCCTGCGAATGCATCGCATCGACAAAGTAGCGATATTGCATCCAGGCGTTGCTGGGCTGCTGCTGCTGATTTCGTGCAATCAACGGCGGATTGGATGCTGCAGTGTTTGGCGTTGACTTGAAAGAGGTGCCAAGCTTCGACCTCGTTGGCGGATTGTCAGCCGGTATCATGTTTTATCTGCCGAAGATCGTCGCTCAATCAGTTGCGTTACGCCGGAAACAATGATGATATTATGACACTTACCTATAAGGTCAATGCCGTTGCGCCGAGAATCGAAGCATTCGGTGAAAGCAGGGAGAGCGAGGAGAGAATGGCGAGTGCGCTTGGGGCATCAGCTGGGGGCGAACTGAGCTCGAGCGCGCAGGCATATGTGGATTGTGGCGGCGGGCAGGGCAGGACACATAGAAGCCCCGGTGGCACAACAAGCCCCCTTGGCATGGCGAGAGCGAAGCGCGCTATACTTAATGCAGCGGCGGGCGGCAGCTGAGCGCAGCCGGCATGTGGAAGCCATATGGGTCGATCGCATCCACACAGCACCCGTAGCTCTATAGACTGCCTCGCTCCCCCTCGATGCAGATATTTACACGTATATATATACACACACACATACACACACGCGCGTATACACTTCTCTTCTCTAATTCTCTCTTGCGCCCTGCTATATGTATATGTATTGCCTGCTATATGCAGCGCGAGCGGTTATAATACACAAGTTGCGCTAGATATAAGAAGCATTCGTCTTGTTTGAGCGCGTCAATAATAATTAAAAAAAAGCGTGGTCAAACAAAATAGGAACATATTAGGTATGCACAGATAATTAATAATGCATCGATTCAATTATCGATCGTCTATGACAAGGGGGAAGCTTTGCGTTTCTTTCGAGCTGCTCGTCGATCAGCCCCACGACAATTTCCTGCAAATATAGATGAAAAATCGCGCAGAAGATAGTAAAACTCGCATTCCCGCGAACCGGCGATGTATAACAGATCAATTTGTGAGAACCGAATTAGCAGCGATTATCAGCTACGGCTATATAGAAGTCACCGTTTGGCCACCGCGATCGGCTTCCTCATCGACTTTTAGCGAAAGTCGCGCAATTTTTCACGGTGCTCCACTCAGAGTATTATATAGAAAGTGGTAACAAAACATCTATATAATCATTGCTTCAAACGCTCTCTATATATCTGTTGTTGAAATAATCGCGTTGAAATAGTTAAAACAGACATAGATAGTAGTCTGACATAGTTGGTTGGCGTTGCCTGACGCACAACGAGTGTCGACGAGACTAAAGTCGATGATTTCCATGAATGGGCTTTAACGATCAGGATATAGACACTTTGCCGCGGCGTGTTGCGCACTTTATCCAGCAAAGTAGAGCCGAGGCACTAATAACTGCCACATATGCGAGGAAGCTCTCTCCGTTCATATAAGCGACTGCAGCTGCGGCACATTTGTATATAGTTGCAGGCTCGTCTGCAATCGCACGCGAGTAGCTTGTATTAAGCGCTGGATATCGGTATTTTTTATATCGCGTGTAGCTTGCACGCGCCAAGTCACGATTCATATTAAACGATTGCGTAGCGAAATAATTAACTGCTCCCGCGTATATAGATGGCACTTGATTGAGCTGCTCGCTGCGCTTATATAGATATCCGAGCGGCTGCGCAACGAAACAGTTTTAATAACGAGCACCAGTGTATATAATAGTATTCGACGACTCGTCAACACGGCTCAAATTTATTACCCAACTTTTCCATAAAGCTAATATACAATTAATTTCAATTTTGTATACTAAGCGAGCAACAGATATAAGGCAAAAAAAGAATCGCCGATTTTTTCAGAAACTTTTTCATCGCTCATGCACGTTAATATTCATCGATGGAAACAAGTATGAGAGACGAGTTTGTGCGAGTAATGCTGATGATGAACCGTTGTCTCGATCGATCTGTCATATAATTTTATTTTCGATAAATATAATTGTATATAGGAAGAGAAGAAAATCACCTTCAAGCTTCGAGTGTTACTATTTATTGCGAAGGCTTTTGTAAAGGCAAAGGTCAATTAGCGGTACGAGAGGTAAAAAAAAAAAGAAAAAGATGTGAGTACGTACAGAAAGTGAAATAAAGCGGCAAGGTAAGTAATAAAAAAAAACATTCCCTTGCGTTCATTTCCGCAAAGGCGAAGGCAGCTGTTTTTAGCAGTTCTCGCGTCGAATCTCTCAATGAATAAATGTTCGTTGTAAGAGGAATATTCATGAAATGCGCGCTCGAAAACAACAATATTTTTCGCAAACAATGCACAATTGAAGTTATAGCGGGGAAGAACGTGCAGTCGAAACGGCACGAGTAATGAAACATAATTTTTTGAGACTCGGGATAACAGCAACTAAGTATTAATTAACCAAGAAGCGTTACAAATCATAAAAAGTAATTGCGCTGAGTTTTAACGAATGATGAAAAATGAAATATTCGTATCGAGTGCCAGGTTGAAATAGCGTCGAGTCAGCATGTAAGCTAGTGGAATTTTATGAAACTGCGAGTATATGACGAAATCCAAATAATAATATAATAATTATCTCGAGTCTAGAATTGATAATTTTTTTCTCGTCGCTAGATCTTCCGGTGCGTTATCTCTTGTCAAGTCACCGAAAATGCTCGTGAACTTTAGAAAAATTCCGTAGGATGTACTTTTTCGGTATTTTTCGCATTATAATAAAATGAACTTCTTTCCATAAAAATAGGCGGTAAACGTAATTTTTTCAAATGCTGATTTCTCGACTACGTGCATTTTCGACAGTCGAAATTATAGCAAAAAAAAGAAGGACCGTAGACATAAGTTTTCTTTAACAATAATTATCCGATAAAAAGTTATGAACAGATAATGAAGTAGTTAAGTTTTTAGTATATCGAAAAATTACTGAAAAACAAAGTCGTTCCTGCAGACATTTCTAATGTTCACGAGCCTTTTCCGTCACTGTATACCTTAAATAAGAAGTAAAAATCGGTTTTGGAAACGATCGCGAAGAAAAAAATTTTTTTCAATTCTAAGCCCCAGAAATTAGGTTATAGCGGGACCGAGAAGATTGGTTCGAAACCCGATAAAGTGGAGTTGTCAAAAAGTTCTCTAAACACTCTAATTGAGAATAAGCAATATACAAGTGCCTGATCGATGATGTCAAAGGCAGCAATTGACGAGCGAGAGTGATACATCAGATGTAGTAGAGATACAGCAGCAGTAGCAGAGGAGGAGAAGGAGGAGGAGTAGAAATAAGCGCGATAAGGGAATTGCGGCAGCAGCCGCACGATGGAGCAATAGAGACGACAAGTGTATTATATCGGATTGCGCGCCGTTCACTATGAGCGGCTTGCTTGCTCGCTCTCGTAAGTCTGCAGTCATATATAGTCAGTTAGCTTTCGGACGAGATCCCGCGAACACGTGTCTGTCAGCAGCAGCAGCAGAGCAATGAAGAATCGGCTATTTTGGCTTTGGGCGCTGGTAGCTGCAACAGGCAGTTATGCGGCTCCAACAGAAGATGGAAAGCTAAAGTTGCGCATCCTCCACACCAACGACATGCACTCGAGGTACCAAAAATTGCGCTACTCGCAAAGTGCGCCCAAGTTGATAGATTGTTGATATTTACGCTCTTGTCGGAAAAAGATTCGAGGAGGTGTCGAGGGAGAGCGGCTACTGCAGCCTACCGGAGGCGGCGGCGGGTTTCTGTTACGGGGGTTTCGCCAGGCTGGCGACCCTTTTGCGCGAGGCTCGCGCCTCGGCCAACGCGTCCGACGAGACCGTGTTCTTCCTCAACGCCGGCGACACTTATCAGGGCACCAAGCTCTACAGCCACTACAAGGCCGGCGTCGTCGTCAAATTCCTCAACATGCTGCGCCCGGACGTGGTGGTGAGTTGCCTTTTTTTCGGCCGCATCGCGTACACGCTATTGTTGTTTTGGCATTCCTTCACGCGAGCGAAGATTAGCACTGCGCGAACTCGAGTGAACGTCAATGACGCGTAATCGAATTGAAGAGCCTGGGAAACCACGAGTTCGACGACAAGGTCAGCGGTCTGCTGCCCTACCTGGACCAGGTGAGCTTCCCCGTGGTGGCGGCCAACCTGGACCTGAGCCTCGAGCCCGAGCTGAGGGCCAGCCGGCGACTGGTCAAGTCGCACGTGCTCCGGGCCGGCGGCCGACAGGTGGGCGTCGTCGGCTACCTGACCCCCGAGACCGCCCAGGTGTCGCAGTCCGGCCGCGTGCGCTTCCTCGACGAGGTGGCTAGTGTGCGCGAGGAGGCCCAGCGGCTCGAGGAGCAGGGCTGCCAGATCGTCATCGCCCTGGGGCACTCGGGCTACGAGACCGACAAGCGCATCGCCCGCGAGGTCGAGCAGGTGGACCTGGTGATCGGCGGCCACACCAACACCTTCCTCTACGGCGAGGGCGACGGCTGGGCGAGCGAGCGGCCGCCCGATCGCGAGGTTCCCGAGGGCCCCTATCCCACGGTCGTCCGCCAGCCAAGTGGGCGCCAAGTCTACGTGGTGCAGGCCTACGCCTACACCAAGTACTTGGGGGACCTTCACCTCGAGTTCGACGCTCGGGGCGAGGTGACGCGCGTCCAAGGCCGGCCCGTGCTGGTGGACGCGCGCGTAGCCAAGGACCCGGAGGTGGAGGGCGAGCTGCGTCGCTGGCTGGAGCCACTGCGAGGAATGGCCAGCCAAGTGGTCGGCGTCACCCGCGTTCTCCTCGACGGCGACGAGAAGGTCTGCCGGCTGGCCGAGTGCAACCTCGGCAACCTCGTCACCGACGCCATGATCCACTACGTCAGTCGCTCCTTTCCTTTCGTCGCTCCGAATTCCTTGCTCTCGTTCTCCATTCACTCACTCGCTCACTCGCTCATTTTAGAACGCCAAACTGTACGCCGATCACGAAAGTAGGCCCTGGACCGACACCGCCGTTGCCATCAATCAAGCCGGAGGTATCAGATCCTCGATCAACGTTATGAACGATGAGAAGGTAAATCGTCATCCTGCTGAATCATCCATCATTGTTATTTGCTGCTGATCTCGAGTATTTATGCTCTCTTTCTCTCAGGTCACCATGGAGGATATTCTCATGAGCTTTCCATTCGGCACGAAAATGTACAAAGTCCAGTTGCCCGGGCGAACGGTCAGATCCGCTCTCGAGTGGAGCGTGCACGACAGAATCAGTCGGAACGTCACTTCGCACGGCGGCGCATTTCTTCAGATGTCTGGTCTTCAGGTATAATATGCGAGTCATGTTAGTAGGTATATGTATATCCGAATCGCAAGCAATTAAAAGTGCAAACATCGTTCCTCTCTATCAACATCAGGTTTCTCCCTAATCTCTTTATCGTAAATTTTTATCTGTTCACGTGCGACAATTTGCGTTCAACATTTTCACTCGATTGTTTCCTCAATTGTTTCGTAAATGTATAGGTGACCTACGACTTATCGAAACCAGTGGGCTCGCGCGTGCTTCTGGCAAAAGTACGTTGCAGTTCGTGCGTGGTGCCGATCTACGACGACCTCGATCAGGATACCATCTATCCGATTCTGATCCCCGATTTTTTGTACGGCGGTGGCGACGGATTCCAAATGTTCCAAGGCTTGAAGTACAAAGACTTCAGTGAGTTATATTGTATATTCGCCGCTTCAAGTTCGATTCGACATTGTTATAATTACTTGTTCGTACTTTTTCAGATGTGACTATAGCCGACGTGGTATCGCAATATATCAATCAGACGAGTCCCGTTTACCCGGGGATCGAGGGTAGAATAAGCTTCGTGGAGGATGCAACAGCGAGTTCGGCGATTACGCACTTGCAACAATTTACGCTGAGTTTGCTGACCCTCAAATCCGTGGCTTTAGCGCGCTTCTTCTGATTGTAAAACACGCGAAGACACTACTTGCCGATGTATGTGTGTGTGTGTGTGTGTGTGTGTGTTCGTGCTATTACAATTGTGTATTTTGCGCGTTTTATGAATCGTAATTGTACGATAGCGAAGCCGACAAGGAGCACGTGGTCTGTCGGTTGATCACACATCAGAAATGTGATTTTTCAGTCTTCCCGTTTTGGTCTGAGCCATTCGAATGTTGCGCGGGCTTATGCCGAAAAATGTGATAACAATTGAGTGTACAGTATAAATAAAAGCAAAAAAAAAGAAGGTGATAATTCTTAATTTTTTCTCTCCCTGTCGCGGTTCCGTCGCACTATAGTTGTACATATAAGCAAGCACGAGAAGCAATAATTCGAGTTTGCGCAGCGGCGATTGTTTGGCTGCTCGAGTGCCATAGAAACCACGCGCCGAAAGAGCGCGAGAGCTGAGTGCTAATTGAGAGAGCAAGAGAAAGAGAGTGGCAGCAGTAGTGTCAATTGATAATTTGGATCGCGATCGAAAGAGGCCGAGAGGGAGTTCAAGGAAAACAAGGAAGCGAGATAAAATAGAAACTAATCAAAGACAATGTCGGCGGTTAATTACGCAACGCCCATCCTCTACGTCAACATGGGAGGAGAAATGCTGTACGTTTTGCAGCAACGGCTACAGACTCAAAAAATCAGCCCTGATAAAACCATCCAAGGCCAGTTTATACATTTTTTCACGTGCCGTTTTGTTGTTACGAAGCACTCCGCGCGTTATCGCACGCTCGCTACGTATTTTACGTATGCAAACTGCATGTAACACCAAAGTATGTAAATAAGTATGACGATGAGACTGTATGGTTGGCCGATCGATCGATCGAGCGAAAAAATAGCGAAAAGGGGCTATTGGCTGAAAGGGAAGTGGTTGCAGTGATGAACGAGGTGATCCACGCGCTGCTGAACCCGAAGCAACTGGAGCGGATTTGGCTGGTGAGGGGACTGGACCAGTTGCGGCCGATCCTCGAGCGGGTCGTGCTGTCGTCCATCATGAGGCTCGACACCAACAGCATGGCCAAGCTGTTCGACCTGATGATCATGATGGTCAAGTACCAATTGGCTACGGTTAGTGGGCCCCGCGAGCTCATCCTCTCGACCCTCAATCACCTGGATGCCATCCGCGACATGGCCGTGACGGACAGCAGCCTCGGTGAGCTCGTCGACGCGTGCCACCGCCTCATCGTCGACGTACGTCCATCACGATTATATTATACCCTCTTTCGTGTCTTCGTTATGTGTATCGTTGCGAAATTGTCGTTTGCCGATTGTAATTGGCAAACGAGTTGGATTCGCGTGTAATATGGATAAATTGCGCTGCAGACCTACGGCCAGATGACGCACAAGCAGGTCTGGCAGATCAGGAGCGAGTGCCTGCACGAGATTCAGCACCACAGCGTGCGAGTATCGATTCTGCTGAGGCTCGGTATGCAGAATCAAGACGCCACGTTCAATCGGCTGGTTCAGAGATACGACGAGAAGTACCAAGAGCGCGAGCAACAGCTCGAGGACTTGAAGCTCGTGGATCTCGTCGAGGAGGTTCAGGGTCAGCTCAGTCTGCGCGGCGATCGCGCCACTCTCCTCGGCAAGAACGCGTAAGTTTTAGCACGCTATCACACCTATTGTAATACTCATTGGGATTTTGACGATGATTATAGTTACTGTGCGAACACGGGCTACGGTCTGGCCACACCGACAGCTTCCGCTGGTCAGCAGACGCTCCTGATCAGAAGTAACAAGGCCATGAGGCAGGAGCTCGAGACGCTTGCCGCGCAACTGGGCAAGGAGGAAACTGCGCCCGCGAGGCCCTTTAGCCTTCAGCTCCACGTGCGACACGACAGCCAGTTGGAAAAGAACGCTAATCGAGTAGACGAGAACGCAGCGAGCCAACTTTCAACCAATGTCGACGACAACAACGAGCAATGTCGATCAATCGACCAGTACAAAAGCAATCTCATCGAAAACGTCAATGCGCAGTTCGAGGACGACAACGACAACAGCACTCGTAACGCGGATACCTCGGATCTCATGAATTTCTTGGATATCATGTGATGTGAACGTTGCAATTGATGTGGTTCAATCAAGCAGCGCCCTGATGAAAATGTCTGTTTAATTTTATTTTTATCAATAAAAAATATCATAAAAAAATAGTAAACGATCGCGTTATTCAGCCGCAGCTCGTTAAATCTAAAATATATTTGACATTTTTCTGGCCACCTGGTTTCAGAGCATTCGTCACTGCTTCTTGGTAGTCTGCGAATGGAACGAGCTGATGCGCCGGAGCTTGCAATTTCTTGTCTATGAATAATCGTTGCAACTCGTCGAACATTTTCTGTCGCTCGGTCGTGTCTGCATTTTTATTGGTCCAGGCGGTCATCCAAAAGCCTTTGAAGCTAATATCCTGCGAATGACGAATATATTGGTACATTTATGTAACTGACAAGGCAAACTGCACTAATGGACAAATCAACGTATTTTTTCTTATACTGACTTTGAAAATCAAAGAGGAGGCCGGTGCAGTCAATGGCTCCCTTGACATGGCTCCATAAGTCACCATAATTCCACCGTGTGCAAGGTGCCGTTGAACTTCCGCTGCATTTTTACCGCACACACAGTTGAGCGCCAACTTGGGTTGCGCCAACTGTTTGCTTTTGAAAACATCGGTTGTTCTCAATTCTTGCTCCGTGAAAACGACGTCAGCACCCAGGCACAAAAGTTGATCCTAATAATGGACAATCGACTGCTTAAGAAATTGCATGTAGCTCGGCGACATTGCAGTAAAAAAAAGAAGAGAATCGCGAAAATGGAATTGAACAATCACCTTCAAGCACTGAATGTCTTGCCTCTCGCGGACGACGTTGACGCTTTTTAATCCCCATATCCTGCATAGTTGAATGACAAATTGGCCTACAGCCGAATTGGCGCCGTTTTGAATGACCGTATCTCCCTCTTTCAGCGCCACAAAGTCCTTCAGCATTCTGTAAGCCGTGCACGGATTCACGTTGAGCATGCTGGCCACAATGCTGTCCATTTGGCTGTGAATCTATCAACGAGAACTTGATGATTCGTAAGCTGATGGTATCGAACGACGACGAGACAAAAGACAGCGATGAAAGAATGCGTACCTTAAACATTTCATGAGATTCATATATTCCGTGCGTTTGCCAGGTTCCTTTGTTGACTCCATTGGGAACGACTTTGTCGCCTACGCATAAGTTCTGGGTATCGGGGCCAACGGCGACTATTTCACCGACACCTTCGTTGCCGGCGACTGCTGGCAGCGGCGGTTTGCTGGGATATTTGCCTTGTATCGTATTGATATCGGCTGGATTGACGGGCGCATAGAGCCACTTAACCGTAACCTACAATGTATATCAATATAGATATTGTTCTAGTATTATCTTTGTTCTACGTGACTTTTGCAAAAAATAAAAAGCTCACCTGCTTTTGACTTGGTGCTTGCAGGCAGTCGGTTTTCACTTTGAGAACGTCCGCTGGTTCCCCGTATTCTTTGTACACAAGTGACTTGACAGCATTGCCGGAAGACGACATCGTTCTCTGTCCATTAATGACCGACCTACGCAAGTGACTTACAACTAGGCTACCGATTGTCTGCCCGATTGGCATGATTAACATAAAAACAAGCAATTAATCGATATTATCACAGGTGAGTAACCGCGCTGCGTCGCGCAAGTAAATGTATTTACAGAACGTAGAGGTTATAGACAGCACGTATTATTATTATTGTTGTCGACTCGACTGCCGAGTGCCGCGTACTGATTGACCGGACTGACGTCAGCTGTGTGCGCGCTTGCGCGTTGCGTTGCTGCGCTGCGCGGGCTCTTGATTTGAATTTGAAAACTACATTTGCGCGCATCATCTAGGGAGCGAGAACACCCCAGTCTTGCTTGACGAGATCAGCGGCCTTCTCGCCGATCATGTAGGTGGGCGCGCAGGTGTGGCCGGCGATGATCTCGGGCATGATACTGGCGTCGGCGACCCTCAGGCCCTTAACGCCGTGGACCCGGAGCCGAGCGTCGACGACGCCGGCCTGCTGGCGCGGGGCCATGCGGCAGGTGCCGGTAAAGTGGCCCAGAGTGGTGGACACGTGGCGAGCCACGCAGGTCCAGTAGTCGTCGCTGCCGAAGCGCTGACGCTCGCAGCCGGGGAAAGCCACCGGCAGCAGGGTGGTGTTGAAGCGACGGAAAGCTCGCGTGGAGGCGACCTTCAGCGCCTGCGATTGTACGTCATGATATTATCAAATTGCGATCTAGTGTGCAAACAGTGGATGAGGCTGTATAAGACGAGCGGTATGTCCTACCGGGGCTGAGCTGGGAAACGAAGGTCTCAGTCGACGCCCACGCTGATTATTGTCTATACTATTTCTAACGCGTAGC
>JAWWMK010000041.1:0-14326 GCA_035047105.1 Galeopsomyia nigrocyanea
GATGCTTCCGGCAATACCTGTACAAGTACAAGCACGAGGACTCACCAGAGTGCCCAACATGCCGCGGAATAGAGGAGGACGCCAGGCATGTGTTCTTCACATGTTCTAGATTTGACTCACAACGACAAAAGCACACTGGACGAGACGATATCACCAGAGAATCTGGTACAAAAAATGCTAGAATCGAAGGTGGCATGGGGCGCTACAACGGAATTCGCCAGGGAAGTCATCGTAGAACTTCGAAAAGAAGAAAAAAAGAGAAGAGAACTACGAATGAAAAATGCGGGGCGCCAGGCTATGGAATAGACGGCTCCCTACACTGATGCAGAGGAACATAGGTGGTTGGGTTGAGTCCAATCTCCCTCACCCGATGCAGAGGAACGTAGGTTCTGGGGTTGAGACTATCCATAGGATAACAAGGCACCTGCATCTCAAAATGCTTTCCTGCCCTGGCAGGCTAGCAAAGAACATTGGGTTGAGCTCAGACTCCCTCACCCGATGCAGAGAAACGTAGGTGTCGAGGTCGGGGCTGTCCAGAGGATGACCGGACGATGCCGAAAGAAGCACACGATCTGATGCAGCAAGAAAAGACGATAACAGAAAAAAAGAAGAAAGCAACCTATCCTGAACCTCCAACCAAACAACACCGGTTTGAGGACGTAGGGAAGGACATCAAGAAGAAAAAGCTAACCAGCTAACGCCTCCCCCGTGAAGTAATGTCTAGCGGCAGTTCCGCGGGGAAAATAAGGCCTTTTGGAGAAAAGAGGAGGAGGGGTTTTCGTCGGTAGGCTCCTCGGCTATTCCATGCTAAAGGGAATCCGGCACAGCGTCTTTTGAAGATTTCCCCTCCTCCTCCGGATAAAAAAAACACACACATGTTTACTCACGCACTCGTACACGCAACGCGCATATACACACACACGCACACGCACACATATTTACACACACATACATACTCTTTTTTGAATAGAAAAAAATTTTTGAAAAAATAAGTTTACGAAGCGTCACTGTCAATCGTTGTTGTTGTAAAAAAGAATTAGATAAGAAACTGTACAGAAACAAAGAATGAGGATGGTGTTTTAATGAAAAAAAAAATAGAACATCTCTCTGAAAAGAGCGCAAAAAATATACAATACAATTATCATATGCTGCAAAATAATGAGACAACAGTTGATATAACAATAGCACAGAAAACAATTGACAATAAAACACCGTGAAACAAATGAATAGCACTGCAAAAAAGTACGATTACATACATGTCAACTGTACAAATAATTCCATGAAATTGCAACTGTAAACGAAAAAAAGTACCAATGAAATTTAAGAAACACAAAAACAACAGAAAATATAGTTTGTGCAATGCCATGGAAATTGAAAGGCAACATGAATAAAAAATACAAAATACCAATAAAATTTGAGAAACAAAGCAGCAAAAAAAATAACATGACTCCGGAAAATTTGTTTCACCAGCACGTTCTCGTCGTAGGAGTCGGGCAACACATTCAATGTGTCTAACGTTGGAGTACTTTGCCAATCTTCCGCATACATACAGGGACACAACAGATAATTTATCATCAACAAATCAATGAAAAAACATAGACACTCAACTATAACAGAAAATCCCTTCCCACTCCCTGCCCCACTCACTCCCCACTAACTCCTCACTCACTCCCCCACTCCCTCCTCACCCCCCACTCGCTTCCCACTCACTTTCACACTCCCTCTCGACTCCATCCTCACCCAGTCGCACACTAACTCCCCACTTCCTCCTCACTCCCTCCCTCACTCTCTCTCCACCCACTCCCTCCCCACTCACTCCCACACACCCTCCCTACTCGCCCCTCACTCCCTCCCCACTCACTCCCCCACTCACTCCCACGCTCTCTCCTCACCCACTCACACACTCGCTCCTCACTCCTTCCCCACTCCCTCCTCACTCCCCACTCACCCCCAATCACTCCCCCACTAAGTCCCCACTCACTCCCACACTCCCTCCTCACACAGTCCCACACTAACTCCCCACTTCCTCCTCACTCACCCTCCCTCACTCCCTTCTCATCCACTCTCTCCTCACCCACTCCCACACTCCCTCCTCACTCCCTCCCCACTCACACCCCACTCACTCCGCCACTTCTTCCTCGTTCCCTCCGCCACTTCCTCCCCACTAACTCCCCACTCCCTCCCACACACCCTCCCTACTCACTACGCACTCCCTCCGCACTCCCTCCCCCGATCCCACCCCACTCACACTCCCACTCCCTCCCACAATCCCTCCTCACTCCCTTCTCATCCACTCCCTCCTCACCCACTCCCACACTCCCTCCTCACTCCCTCCCCACTCCCTCCACCATTGAGATGTATATTTCCGATCCAACAGTCACGTGACCCCTCGGATCCAAAGCTGTACAGGGACTGCAGGTTTCAAGAAATAAACGTACCAATCAAATTGCGCGACTTTAAAAATTTCATTTTCATGGGAAACCATAGGCATTATCTCGGTACACTACCATGACCATGACCATGTGATGATATCTATGGATAGCTCTCGGTGCCCCCTATTCGATGATGGTTCCAGATTTGGATTCGAACCATCATGGACGAACCATTGGGTAAAGACGTGAACGGGCCACGCGAAAAATCGACCCTGAGATTTTTTGAGGATCCTCTTTAATATAATAGTAGATTCTTTATTTCTGTTTGTAATGATGGTAATAAAAAATTATTTTCAATTTCATATGTAAGAATATTCAAAGAAACTTTTTTTTTCTAAAATATTTTTGTTTGATGGATTACTTATTTGGATATTATAATTTTGCATTGTCAACTAAAAATTCTAGCAAAGTTATTTCTTCAAACTATCTAATTATATTAAATATGACTACCGTAATTATTAGTAGATTCCTCGAATCAATTATCAAACCAATTACCAATTTCAAAAATTTTTTGATTCTATTGGAGTTAGTGTGTTCGTCATTTCAGTAATATATCTGTGAAATGTATTATTAATATCAATGTTCCAATATTTATTACCAATTTCAGAGTTCTGTCAAAGTTATTTTGTTAATCTGTTTGAATACACCGAAGAAAACCATAATAATTATTAATAATGAATTATTCTATAATAAAATAAATAATGAGCAAGTAAAGCATAAGAATGAAATAGTAGTAAATCCATAATTCATAAAATTTAAATTTAATGGTAGCAAATTTTGCCTAGAGAAAGCGGCAAAATTTTATATGTTTTAATTACGTACACTATTTTTATGGCCTTATATTAGAAATTTTTTCTTTTTCGATAAAATCTATAAGAAAGTTCATATATATCGTATTCGTATAATCTCTACATTGCTTCTGGTGGACATCAGTATCTTGTATTGACGTATTGTGTAACTTCGCCGTGATTGTATACTTCATCTTCGGTGTTCTTCTTATTGGAAACACTTTGATTGTCTTTAGAGTTTATACCAATGCTTTTCAATTCTCTGTAAGCTCAGTCGTGTCCTTTCTATCAATATTTGAATAAATATTTTATACATTGCACAGTAGGACATACTTCTACATTTACGTGTGAATTGAATTTGAACAATAATAATGGGTCGCACGGTACGACAAATCTATTATCTGCCATCCTTGTTTAATTTTTACCCTCATATTCAATTATGACACCAATGTCTCTTCTTCGGTACAATGGATATCCGTTAACCTTAAAAGAAGTTTCATTGTTATATTTTTTTGGAAAATCTTTTGTGCATTTCTTTTTAGTTTTACCCATGCACGGACTATTCATATTTTGTTCTCCGCATGGTCCATGTATCATGAACTGCTTTACGATGTTACATAAAATATCTTAGGTGTATAACTAGGTATTTCGGCACTGATTATTTAATCTATTTTTTCAGGAGTATCACGTTTATATTTTGTGTCTAGAAATAACAGCATATGCATGTATGGCAGTCCTCTTTTTTGAAATTTAATGACTGGTGTATGAGCGACATAATCTCCTAAATAATGTTTTTGTATTACCAATTCTGCTATCAAACTGTTGCTTTTTGATGCGTTTTAAATTTTCGGTTATTTCTATCCATTTTGGATTACAAGTCATGGTAATCAATATGTCTGGTTTTCCATAATGATTGACGAGGGTCATGGCGTCTAAATAATTTTGTTTCAAATATCGTGGATTAACTACAAGAGTCGATGGTAATGTGAACATCTAGGGTATTTTTACATTATAATTTTTTTTATTTTGTAAATAATCCATCAATCCCTCGTAACATTCTGTCTTCAATAAAGGGTCTAGCCGGATAAGATGGTCAAATCTGCCTTTGAGCCATCAAAAAATATGACTGAGCCATTATGATCCACATGTACAGAAACCCCTTTTCCTAAAATTTCAGACCTTAATATCAACCTGGGGTAAAATGGGAACCCATTTTGTGTTTTGAGATTTTTTGACAATTCTCCGTCAATTTTTGAGCTAGAAATTTTTTTTTTTAGTTTTGTAGGGTTTTTCAAGCCCTAAAAAATGATCCGATCGAAAAAAATTTTAGCACCAAATTCAAATTTTTATAGCGTTCTAAACATTTCAAAAAATTTTTTTTCGAAAAACAGACGTATCGCTGAAAAAAATATATGTTATGTCTTTTTACTGCAACAATATCTCTGAATTTTTTCAGATTTTTAACATTAGTGAAACGTTCTGAAAAAAAAATAAAAACCACTAAAAACACGGTTTTTTTATTTTAGCGCTCTCCACGTAGATCCTACAATAAAATCATCAACACCATTGTATTCTACGTCAAAAAATACATCGAAATCACGTATCACACTTTTTAAAATAATATGATCCTTCATTAATTTTAACGAATAAAATTATTTTCTACGCCGGTCGACTAGCCTGACTATGTCGACACTTATTTTTTTCGAATTCAAGGTCAATCCAACATTATTTTCGAACAAACAATACACGTTTCCATGGTGTTCATGATTTTATTGTAGGATCTACGTGGAGAGCGCTAAAATAAAAAAACCGTGTTTTTTAGTGGTTTTTATTTTTTTTTCAGAACGTTTGACTAATTTTAAAAATCTGAAAAAATTCAGAGATATTGTTGCAGTAAAAAGACATAACATATTTTTTTCAGCAATACATCTGTTTTCGAAAAAAAAATTTTTGAACTTTTTAGAACGCTATAAAATTTTAAATTTGGCGCCAAAATTTTTTTCGATCGGATCATTTTGTAGGGCTTGAAAAACCCTACAAAACTAAAAAAAAATTTTTTCTAGCTCGAAAATTGACCGAGATATTGTCAAAAAACCCCAAAACACAAAATGGGGTCCCATTTGACCCCAGGTTGATATTAAGGTCTGAAATTTTGGGAAAAGGGGTTTCTGTACATATGGAACATAATGGCTCAGTCACTTTTTTCGATGGCTCAAAGGCAGATTTGACCATCTTACCCGACTAGACCCTTTATGTCGTCTGTTACGCTTGGCGTTACGGTTGTTCGATTATTTTATAGGTTTGTCTGAATGGCGATGGAATCCAATAAATATATATGAATGATTGACAATTTATTCAGATAAATAAAGTTTTAGAATTAGTATGAAACGAAAACGCCGATTCGTGAGAGAGATATGAAATAGTGTGTTTGCAAATGACTTATACGCTTGAAATAATTAATTATCAAGCTACTTGCTTACGTTTAGAATTACCTATCCTCTCGTATGATTGCAAAGAGTTTGGTGGTGACCGGCACAAACACTAGAGTCCAAGTTACTGAACACACTCACGGGTCTCTTGAAATGCAGGGAGAGGCTGAGCAGCTAGCCCATGGCGCAGTTTGACAGTATGCTGTGGCGATGTGGTTCCCTTGCAGTGGTGACTGACCTGTGGTGCAGTCTGCAGTTACGTCGTCCAAGAAACCGCAGTTGCTAGCCGAGGTTGTACCGACGAAGGGCGTGTTTGGCCCTAGTCCTCTGGTCACGCTGTACCACGACTTGTTTAGAGTGTGGCGAGGTGGTAGACTGAGCGCTGGTACGCAGAGGAGTTAGTCTTTTAAAGGTGACATAGTCGACAGCAATGAAATCATGTCGTAAGTTCGGTGATCCGTTAGAAAATCATCCACAAAAAATATAGAATCAGCATGAGGATGAACTCGAGTAGTGAGTTCATTCTTAGGTGTTGAAATAACATTACAGGTGTAGCTTTGAAAAGAAGAAAGAGCCTTACGGTACACCTAGATTTGTAGAGAGCGTGGATGAGTTTCCCTCACTGCGTGACTTCACTAGTTGCTTCCTACCCATGACGTATGAGCTAATCCATGCAAGTACAGTTTTGGAGAAGACCAGTTCTTGTAGTTGGCAGAAAACCCTGATGCGTGAGATTTTATCAAAGGCTTTTGACATTTCGAAAAGTAATAGAATTTTTAGCAGCTTGCTATACATATCTGCTCGGATGTCATCAGTAAATTTTAGGAGGGCTGTTTGAGTGGAATGATTTTTTCTAAAACTAGTTTGAAGAGAATCTATCAAGTGGTTCGATACAAGGTAGTGCATTATTTGGCCGTGTACAATTTTTTCGAAGACTTTTGAGAGAAGTGGCAAAATAGATATTGGGCGAACTTCCGCTAGCGAGAAAGGAGCTCGAGTTTTCTTCAATGGGATGACCTGCGCTTTTTTCCAGGTATCAGGAAATATTCTTTGTTTGAGCGAGGCGTTAAAAATTTTGACTAGGTGAGGACCGATGCAAGGTAGCGCCTTGGACACAATACTGTAAGGCATTCCATCATCACCGATTGCATCATATGAGAAGTGGAAGATCGCGTTCTTCACACCTTTGAGAGTAAAACCATTAAGATCGCTTTTGGGCTTGGGCAGTAAGCGAATATTGTTAAGTTCCTTCCAAACCTTATTAGGCTTGCGTGTTTCATTGATTTTATGTCCAAAGATATTTATTTCGAGCACGTTCTCCTTCTTCCTCAGCATTCCTACGCAGTTCAATAAATTCTTTTCCTGTGCCAACTCGAGGCCGTGACGTGCGAACCACTCTCGGATGATTTTCATGATCATGTAAAGTTTTATCTGCGTTGTGGTCATATTTCGTGCTACGATAGCTAGGGCTGTGTCATCTACATATGCCACGGCGAATACTATTTCTGGTAGTTTCAGTCGGAGTAGTCCATGATAAAGGAGGATCCAAAGAGTCGGACCAAAAATCAAGCCTTGAGCGGTTCCTGCTGTCATCTCGCTTAAGTGTTTTCGCCATCTTCGCCGTCTTCTGTTTCATAGATCGGTCATCTATCATTCAGATAGTCGCCTATTACGTGTGTTAAATAAGGCGGCATCTTGAATATAGTTTTCACAGCCCTCATCATCTCGCGCCATCTCGCTGAGATGAAGGCATTTTTGACATCTAAAGTCATTAGCAATACTATGTTGCGGGAAAAGTGGTTCTTCTGTTCTTTCTTTCTAACTGCCTCTGTTACAATGCTGATCGCGTCTACAGTGAATCGCCCCTTTCTAAATTCAAACTACTTTTCTGAGAGGCTGCCCGCTTCCTCGATGACACTAGGAAATCGGGGTTTTTGCAGTTTCTCATAGAGCTTCCTTGCTGTGTCAAGCATACATAGAGGTCTATGAAAAAGGGTGAGTTGGCGTTCCCCTTTTCTTTATTAATTAGTACTACCCGTGCTTTCTTCTACCTAGCAATGAAGATGCCGGCTTTCACCGTGGATTCCTTCCACTGTATCAACGTGCAACAATTTTGAGCGCCTCAGCTGGGATCCCATCGGGTCTAGGCGCCTGTCTGTTCTTCAGTGTCTCCGCGGCTCTTTTCAGTTCCGCCGCAGTAGAGGATGGAATTTCTTCCCCCATGGTTTCGCCATTCTCTTCCTCTCTTATCGGGTGGATCGAAAGCGTGTTGACGACGTTCGCCGTTATCGCTGCATGCAGTTTACCCACTGGTGCTCGAGCTCCGAGTTTCTGAGTGACAATATTGCATCGCAACCCCCATAGATCAACATAGACATTTTTACGGAGCTCTTCACAGTGGTTCGCCTTATTCCGGCTAATAGTCCGACTCCATTCTTTTTTCACCGCTTTGTGTTTAGCAGATCGGACTGCAGTTTCAGCTCGATTTCTCGTTCGTTGTGCTCGTCGCCTTAGCTTGAAACATTTTTTCCTCAGTTCCGCCATCTCATTTTCCACCAGTAGGGGGCTTGTTTATGATTTCTCTGAGTTTTTATCAACACCACAGAATCGCATGCTTGGCTAATAAGGCTTATGGTCTCGTCCATAATTTGTCCTGCTCTCTTTCTATCATCCACTACTTCTCGATGTTCTCGTATATTTCCTTTACCGTTGTCATTAGTTTCTACTAACTTTTCTGCATTCATTTTGGCCATTCCACCGTGGCGATTTACGCAGTTGTCTTCTACGTTCCTTCTTTCTCGTCTCTTGCATTACCTTTCACGTCATTTACTAGTCCTTCGGGGGTAAAGGTTACATCTAGTGTGGTTTCTCTGTAGCATGGTCTTCTCAAGGTAGTCGCCATGTCCCTGTTCAGAACCTCTAGTTATCGTCTGGAAACCTTGTCCATCACATCCTTTTCGCTACAGTCTGGGCACGGCATGTCTGACTCTATTGTTTCTGCATTAAAGTCTTCCCCAACGACAAGAGGTCCTTCCATATGTCTGAGTTCATCTTCCAGGACCGCAAGTTTCCTTCGAAACTCGCCTATGCACTCATTGGGTACGAGGTAACAACTGAAACACGTTGCCAACCTCGTCTTCATCCAGACATAACCTTCTCCCCTGTCGTGCTTTTCTACTATGATTCATTCTGTACGTGGAACCCAGATAGCTACCGTGCCTCTCGTATCCGAGTACCAATCTGGAACTGGCGAGTTTCTATATTGCTCGCTTATAAAAACCACATTCGCTTTCTTTTCGCGAGCTAATTACGGGAGGAGCGCGCTCGCTGTCTTACCTCTATTTGTGTTTGCTTGTATGACTTTCGCTATTTCCGCGCCTATCGCTTATGGCCTTTTAGAAGACTTCACATCTTTTAGAACCCAACACATGGTCTAATTGGCATTGATTTACATCAAGATCCTCGCATGCACTATGGTTCGTTGGGGCACATATTAGCTCTGTGTCCGACCTTGCTGCATTTTTAATAGCAGTTCAT
This sequence comes from Galeopsomyia nigrocyanea, assembly GCA_035047105.1. NCBI lineage: Eukaryota > Metazoa > Arthropoda > Insecta > Hymenoptera > Eulophidae > Galeopsomyia > Galeopsomyia nigrocyanea. The sequence goes on from JAWWMK010000041.1 coordinate 9,187, forward strand.
TCTGTCCGGGCCCTTGAACTCTCTTGCCAAGTACCCGTATACTAGGCATTTGAAGCAACGAGGCACGACTTTTGCTTGATGAATGCGACAGTAGGTGTATTCCACTTTCATTTTCTTCATCTTTATTAACTTCTGGGTGTCTTCCTCGTTGAGTTCAACGTATGCGTACATTAGCTCTACTTGATTTGGCTTCGTGAAGTTAATTTTGTCCCCTTTATCTTGTCCACGTCCACCCTATCTAGCGCTATTTGAATCTCTTCTTTCATCGTCGCTGAGTCCAGGTCCCAGACTTCTACGTTTAGCTTGGATACCGAGGTCTTCAAAGTGCCGTCTGTGCTTACTGCCGCTATTACAGCATCAGTAAGAACTTTGTTGGCTTGCATGTTCCTTCCCAGCTGCAGTAAAACGTTCTTTCCCCTGCACTTTTCCGTGTATTCCTTCCACTATATCAAGGTAGATCTTCCCTATGAAAGGGCGAATAATCACCGCCTTTCTTCGCTCTCTTGGGATTTTTGGTCCCTCTTCTCATTTGTTTCTCTCTGCCTTTTTCATCTGCTGCTTCCGATGATGTTCCGATTCCGATGATCCGGTGTTTTAGTTTGTTCACGAGGTCTTTTTCTCTCGTTTTTCGCATCGGCTTGGACATTTTTGTTTTTGCCTTTAGCTTTTCTCTGTCTTTCGGTTGGCACCTCTATCCACTCTTCTGCATCCCCAGATCGTTTATCTAAAATATCTTCAGTTGCTACACTGCTTTTCCTTTTTTTAACAAGTATCCACAACTTCAATGATATCCAACCTTCTCTTGAGGCTAGTCCTTGCCTTTGAGGTGAGTATTCCCGGCGCCATAGATTTTCCGCTCTTTCTATCAGGGTCTGTATGTCTGCCTGGACCACTGTCCAGTCCTCTTTGAACTGCTGGCGCATATTTTTGAAGGTCGGGAGATTTAGCTTTATTTTGTAGCTCACGTTCCTTTGTTTCGGAAGAATGCCGATCATCGTTTCATGGATTTCCAGTAGTTTATCCATGCCTGTGCTCAGTTGAGCTTCCCTTCTGAGTAACAATTCAAGGATGTTGTTATCATCCTCTTACATGATATCCGTCGCCGGTCTTTCGGTCGTAGGCACAATCGCGTTTCCTTCTGCCTTTCATTACTTGCCAGATTTTCTGTTAAGACGGTCAAGTGGTACATCGCGTAAGCAGGGTGCTGGTAGCCATCATAAGGCAGCTGAAAGCCCAAACCAGCTCCCCCAGTACCTGGCACGCCTAATTGTTTTCTCTTCAGTCCTGTAGAACCAGCGGTAGGAATAAAGCCTTTTTCTACTCCATCGGAGTCACTATTGGTGGACTTTCACTGCTCAGGGGTACCCACGAAGGTTGGTATTCCGATAGGATTACCAGGTATCATTGATTTTTCTGTATCCCTAGCAGAGGGAGCTTTACGAGGTGCTATCACCCGACCCGGGTGAACCTCGATTTTTTAAGGAGATTTTACTCCCCCATCGATCCTCCTGTGCATTCTATGTTCTCTTCCTCAGTTGTTGTCATCGGTGTACTTTCAGAATTTATCTTCATCAGCTTGGTGTTGGCAAGGACTCCTATCTGTTATGAGCTGCTTACGTGTCACCACTTTCTCCCTCTTCTATTTTTGATGAATTCACTTCTTCGATTGCGAATCATTCAGTCAACTATGATAATCAACACGTTATTATCGGTGGTGAATTTAATTTGCCACATATTATTTGGGATGAAAAGCTGACGATGAATAATGATCAATATCTGAGTCCGGTTCTGTTGCAGAATGCATCAATATTACGCAGTGTTGTCAACTTTCTACGGTTATCTCAACTATGTCCTGCCTTGGATAATAAGGCTTATTCCTTGGACTTATTATTTGCATCGTCTTCGTTAGCAGCTTTCATAGACTTCGATGAGGAGCTGGTCCACTCTGACTCCCATCATGCCGCCTCTTTCTTGAAACGTACTTTATCGTACCAGGACTACGTTCGGGTTCCTACTAACCGTAGGAATTTCTATAAAGCTAATTACGATGCGATTAATGCGTATTTTTCGGAAATTGATTGGGAGTCACTTTTTGCAGGTGATGATGTTGAATCCTCATGGTCTTCGTTTTATAATACAGTTAAATTTTTAATTTCTGAACATGTTCCTATTTTAAAGTTTACTTCCAATCAGTATCTTCCTTGATTTAATTCTGAACTTATCTCTCTTGTCTCGAGAAAGAAGAGCGCGCATTGCGGTTGAAAGCGCAGCGGATCTCTCGAAGACTACATTATATTTAAAAAGTTTCGCGCGGAGTTTGTGAGATCCTCGAGAAAGCTTTATGGTGATTATATTTCTAAGGTTGAATCAGACGTAAAGGCTGACTCTAAGGCTTTCTTGAGGTGCGTAAATAGCTTGTAATCTAATCATTCGATCCTGGATAAATTGTCTATGGTTAAGAATAATTGTAAGTGATTTGCGACTGATAATATTAGTATTGTTAATATGTTTTTGGAGCACTTTAATTCGGTCTATCGTAAGTCCAATTATACACTTGACCAGTTCATTTTCGATGGTGATGATGATTCTTTTGATCCGGTTATTAATGAACTTGTTGTCACTCCTGCAGCGCTTAGGAGCGTTTTTGTAGATATGAAGCTAGCATTAATAGTGCTCCAGATGGGATCCCACAATTCTTATTGGAGACATGCTGGTCTTGCCTCTCAGCGCCGCTTGTCACCCTTTTTAATATGTCACTTTCTCGTGGTATTTTTCATAATTATTTGAAGAGCACTTACGTTATTCCGACTTTTAAAAAGGTTGATAGACGTGATGTATCCAATTATAGACCGATCTCTATTTTAAGTATGATTTCTAAGTTATTTGATGCTGTTGTCGCTGATCATCTTAGTAGTACGCTTGCCTCACGGATTGTCGGCCAGCAGCAAGGTTTTTTTAAGAATCGGTCCACAATCTCGAATCTGCTTCTGTATAGTGACTACATCACTCGTGCTCTGAAAGACTCTCATCAGGTTGACTCTATTTACATTCACTTTTGCAAAGTCTTTGATACGATTGATCATTATAGTTTACTATCTAAGTTGAAAAGTTTTGGTATTTGTGGTCACCTTCTCAAATGGCTTGTATCTTATCTCTGTGATCAGAGTCAATCTGTTAGACTAAATGTGGTTGAGTCTGGTTTTGCTTCTATCTCCTCTGGTGTGCCGCAAAGGCTCTCACCTTGGACCCATTTTATTCATCATTTTTATCAATGATTTAGTCGACAGGGTAACAGTCTTCTTGATACGGTTAAGCTGCAGGATGATTTGAAGTCAATTGTTGCTTGGTCACGTGATAATAGTTTGGACATAAACCTTGATAAGTGTTGCTGTATCTCTTTTTATAAATGTAGGCAGTCGTTTAATTTTTCATACAGCTTGAATTACTCAGTAATAAAGAGAGTTTCAGAGGTCTCTGATCTTGGTGTTAGTTTTTCATCCTCTCCTACGTTTACAAACCATGTTAACGACATAGTTCAGCGATCTTTCAAAACTCTCGGTTTCATCAACAGAGCAACAATTGATTTCAAATGCACTAACTCCTTGAAACCTTTATACCTAACGCTGGTTGTGTCGTTATTAATGTATGGCTCTATAATATGGTCTCCGCATATTGCTGAACTTTCTTATGCCATTGAGAAAATTCAGCATAAGTTCCTTCGAGTTCTCTGCTTCCGCTGCAGATTTCCTTTTAACTTTAATGATCATAGTTATACTTATTGTATGTGACATTTCTCTCTGCCGACTTTGCAATCACGCCGGGTTTACCAAGACGTTCTGCTTGCTTTTAAAGTAAACAACAATTTTTTCAGTTGCTGCGAGCTAACTGGTATCTTTAGTTTCCGTAATCTTGTTTACTCCTTGCGTAATCCTAGCGAGATTGCTGAGTCAATTTACCTACATAACTATCTTTTCTACTCATCCGTTCCTAGACTCCTTAGGCTGTGGAATTCTTTATCAGTTGATCTAAGATCCTTACCATGAATTAGTTTATTTAAAGCTGAGTTATTGTGCGCTTGCTTATGTTATGATGATTAATTATTGTTACTGTTATTCCTTACGATTTCAGTTAATTGAACAGTTTATCTCGTTTCTAGTTATTACGTTATTTGGTTTAACCAAATTATATATTTTTTCCTTTCTTTCATTCGTTCAGCACATAGCGGTACCCCTCTTACTATAATTTCTTACATTTACCTTCGTATTTGAACTTCGGCTCGTTGGATTTAATAAAATAAAATAAAATAAAATAAAATTACCGCAACGGATCAAATATTTTATGTTCAAAATCATTCCGAATAGTTTGCAATTCTGACATTATTAGAGAATTTAATTGATTAAAAGAGTAACATAATTAATCATTTTCTGTTTTCTACATATAGGTAATGAGCATGGCCGAGTATGATATAACAAATATCGAACACGAAGCTCTGCTCCTTGTCATAACTTCTACATTTGGCAATGGAGATCCACCTGAGAACGGAGAGGTAAATTATGACCTAGAAATTTTTTAATTATTAATTATTTATACGACCTGACATTTTTCATATTTATATTAAGAATCTCTTTGGACCAGAAGATCATTTTTCAAGATCATATCAGAATACCTATGCTTTTGAGGAAAGTAGCTATTAACCTCCCGGCGCTACCGTTATTAATTACTTTTCTCGAAAAAACATGGCATGAGTTCATGTTAAAAAAAAGCCGTAAATATTTTTCCAAAGGCTTTGTCTTCGTTTTAAAATTCCGCCGGTAAAATTGATCTATCTAGAAAATCGAAAAATTTATAGTTAATTTTAGTTAAAATAATTATTCTGAAAATGTTCGTCAGAAAATCTACATTTTGGAAATAAAGATGAATTACGAAATTATTGAATCAGCCGTAGATTATGGTTTTCTTGTTTAAGGTGGCTTTCTAGTGGAATTTTGGCGAAAAATCTAATTTTTTTTATTACAGAAATGTATTCTGTGTATATTTTGGAGTAAAAAAAATCGAACCCTAATATGGGAAATAATTTTTTTAACCGTAAGATCAATAAATAATTTTTTTTTTAATTTACCGAAAAATCGCATTTTTCCGT
>JAWWMK010000042.1:17548-29728 GCA_035047105.1 Galeopsomyia nigrocyanea
AAAGCCAAGAAATAGATTTTAAGATTTTAGATAACGAATGACTTTTTTCTCTACTCTCTCTTTTTTCTCTGTCTGATTATGCCACGACGGGCAGCAGGGTGTCACTCGCGTGAATAGAAAATTTGATGATTGTACTCACGTGAGAATGGAGGAAACCACGTCTTCTTTAACTGCTAGCTCAGACTTCCACACGACCGAAAGTGATATAGAGAAAGAAATTCCGATGGCGAGCAAAGAAGCACTGCTCAAAAGCCAGGGGTTTGGAGCGTGATAGATAAAGAGAGGCGCAGACGCGGATCAACCTCGGGTTTCTAGCGCGCGTACCCTGGTTGCACGAGAATAAAGTGGCACCAGAGGAGACTCGGTAGCTCCTCTTTTCAGTGGCTCTTTGTGACAGCACACATGAGAAAGAATTCTCTTGAGTGCTGCTGCTGTGGCTCCAAAACTGCGAGTTGGCAGGCCAACGCCTGGAACCAATCTGCTCTCTGCCGAGTCGCTTCCTCGCGCTCGCTCTTGCTAGTTCCGCAGCTCCCTCCTTTTTCTTGTCTCAAGTAGCGCCTTGGTTTTCAATTGGCTGGCGAAGGTGGACGGAAACCAATCAGCAATTGGCTTTAGTTGAGTGCGTGTGTGCGTGTAGCAATTTTTAGTCTTTTTTCCTTCTCGTTGCTCGTAGTTTTTCTTTTATATTTTTGATCTTGAGTTAACGAAATAATAATTTTTTGTAACCAATTTGGGCACTTTAGGCCAACATTTTCAAAAAAGAACGTAACTTGCTGTGCGCGCATTTTCTGTAGATGTGGACGGCGCATAAGTAGGAGTCCGAGTTGCGCAGAAACAGGCGCGGTAATTTTAAATAAAAAAAAAGTTTTTTTTTCTTTCTCGTGATTCGACCTACCACACTGTGTTCAAGTCGACGGAGGGCTTCAACCAAGGCTTTTGTTCAAAGCAGAGAGCTCGATGCACCTTGACCAGATGTAGCTCATACTTGAAGGCTTATTTTAATGCTCGATAATGCAGTACATAGCGTTCCTTCTTGTACAACGTAGTCGAGAGCTTTCTCTAATTTGAGCTTGGAGGTTTTCGATGTTCTGGGCAGAGGGGGAGGTATTTGTGTACATCGTGAATCTCTTCTGGATACTCCAAATCCACCTCCAAAATGTATCCGTACGGGCATTCATCAGATATATTGGTGAAATCTATGAAATCAACATTTTTCTCCCATTGAAATTTTTGGAATGGTAATGGCTGAGTCATAGCCAACCCATAGAGATTGTTAACATCATAGTACATGAGATATCTGTCCTCTTCGTCTTTGTTTTAATTCTCATCCATGTACTTATTATTGCCCTTTGCATATCGATTGCAACACTGACTTACCCCACCACGAATGCCCTTTTCAATGAACATTACCATATCTATGTCTGTTAAGAGCTCCAATTCAACACTCGTGTATTTCAACATGGCGTCCCATGTGAGCTCAGGTGTAGTATAGTAGTGAGGAGGGTCCAATTGGTAGTCTTCAAGAGAGGTTTCTCTGAAACTCTCAAATATGTCAGCGAAAAGAAGTACGTCGGTTTTTAAGTAAAGATCGGAGTATTCTCCGAGATTTCTGATATTGAATGCATTCCACACATTTTTTGCATGCTCATAATTTTGATCTGTGATGTTGGTCTTTGTAAGTTGATTGTAGAAGTCTTTTTTCAATAGTAACTGATCTTCGTTCAGTTTTTCCAAGTCGCTGATGTAATCATAAGGGAAAACACCTTTTCTCTTGAGTCTTTTGGTTTGAGCAAGCATTGAAAATCTGCATAGACGAGGAATCGTACGGGCTCGCTGTTTTTAAATTGCTCAAACTGGAGAATTTTATTATTATTTCCCTTTCGAAGTTCAACTTTACACTTGTTAAGCAGAGAACAATACATTTCGTGTTCATCTAATTTCTTTTCATCCCAGAAATAATGGAGACAGCGATCACACACGTAACATTTATTTTTTCTGTTCGACACCTGGCTTTTAATCAGGCGAGACATGCCCTTAATCCAAACATAATGGAATTTAGGAATTTAGTTTTCATCGTCTTTATCCACTTGCTGAGTCAGATCATTGATAGACTTGTCAATGTAAAAATTTTGGATAATGAGAAGATTGATGTGCCTAACTCTTTTTAGAGCTGTGACATGGCTTGGTAAAACTTCATAATGTCTTCCACGCAATTTTAACATGTATAAATTAATTGAAATGTTCATTTTTTCCAATTTGACAACATCCTTTGACTGAACCGCAAAACTTATACTATCATACTTGAGTTTAGCATGGCTTTCAAAGTACTTATAGTAGTTAACTCTGTCAGGATTATTTGGAGCTGGATAAAGTGCAGACAGTACAGCCCATTGGAAGCAGGAACAATCGTCATTTCTCACACTGATATAAGCTTTCTTGCGAGCAATTGACTCTGGTAAAGGCAACCATGAACTTCCTTTGAGAGGGTTGAGTTTATTCATGTTGATTGTAAGGCCGATTATAGTTTTCAGTATCCATCCAGAATCTCTCTCTTGAAATTCCTCCATATCTCGCTGAATGGGCTGTCTGATGTGATTGTCAAACCAGTCACTCAAATCAATGGTTTTGTAAATGGAACCGTTAGCTGATTGAAATACTTGACTTCAACGGTTTCTTCATCATTTTTTTGCACTTCGTGTAACTCCGTGCACTTTGTAACTTCGGTTTGAAAGACAGCTCGAATACTTCATGAATGAGACAATGTCCAAATGAGAACGATTAATGATAATACCAGTTCGAATACGATTCCTAAAGGCTGACTGAATATCTCTCCACGTAACTGCTTGAACATTCGCAGCCTGTTGTTGTTGTTGTTGTTTCTCGGGTTCTTCATGATTTACTTCTTCTGGCTCTTGGACTTGTAAGTTTCCTCCTTCAATTCGCAGCAAGTTTGTAAACTTATTTTGAACGTAGACTAAATGACACAAATATGTTTGGCATTTCTTTCTTGCAGCTGCGTCTAAATTCAGTCCCTGTACCAGAGCTTCCAGAGTAGTTATTGCCTCAGTGATAAGATTCAGCTTTCCCCTCAGGTCAACATCAAAATTTTCTACACGAAGCAAAGTATTCGAAAGAGTTTTTATCGTCTCTTCTATACGCTCGAGATGGGGACGAATGGTTTCATGTACCTCGTGCTCAGTTTCTTGAGCTTCATCTTCATCTTGAGCTTCATCTTCATCTTGACTTACTTCTTCATCATGAACTACTTCTTCATCTTGAACTACTTCGTCTTCTAGTGGTTCTAGTGGTTCTTGTGACTTTGGGTCCAAGCTCAGTAGATTTAAAATTCTACCTTGGATGTACTCGAAGAGGTACAGACATGTGTTACCTCTCTTTCTTTCAACTTCGTCTAAATCACGAGATTGCAGAAGAGCTTTGAGAGCATCTATAGCCTCATCAGTAAGATCCAACCACCTACTCAAGTCATCGACATCTGCATCGTGACGGTGAAGTAGACATCTCCAGAGGTCCCTTAGAGTCTCTTCGAAATACTCTAAAGTAGCCATCTTGTTTTATTCTGTAAAAAATCGTAATAACAAGTGAGTAAGAGTATAAAATTGAACAAAAGTTTTGTTTTAATTAATGTTGGGAGCCCCAACCTTCGCTCCCAACTGTGGGACACTGCCGTTTGTATCGTCTCTAATGGGCACACTTACAATTGAATTTACATTCAAATGTAGGAGGGCACACTAGTGACTCGTATGTCCCTCCACAAAAGTAGAAAAAAAACCAATGTTTTTATTTTGAGAAAACAATTTACATCACATAGAGTTTAATTATAAACATTTAATCAGCTACGATTTAGAACTTATCACTTTCAATGTAGTGGATGTACAAGTCATTTCGTTCAATTTTATCTTCCAACTCATCGAAGATCTCATTGTTTTCCATTAACGCATTGGCCACACGTTTTGGTAAGAAGACCTGAAACTCAGCAACATCAGGACCAGGATCAGGACCAAGGCGAGGTGGACCACCAAAAACGAGGCCACTATACGTAGGCGGATTTTCATCCATGTAGGTAAGCCAGTTTTTACAAATAAAATCAGTATTGAAATCCTATAAAAAAGTTATCATTTTTATGAAAATTTTTACTATTGCTATTATTTATATTGTGTATAAATAGATTTATTTATAACTTACAGTGGAACCCGTTGATGATGATGATGAATATAAGCAAGTTTTACAGTCAGGGCTCGTTCCTTCCTCATCATCATCATCAGAAATGAAGTCTATCTCATCGATCACACGTGGCTCAGGTTGCCTCATGACTTCTGCGACAATTTGCACGTCGTCATCGTCGTCGTTATCAGTTTGAGCCACATCAGCAGGAGGAGAAAAGCCAAGGAGGCGCCGACGGAGATCATCGCCAGCAGCAGCAACGTCTTCTGGCCCATCTCCAACGGCCTCGTAAATGAGGCGACGAAGGTCCTCACCAGCACCGCCAATGACAGAACGACGACGACGACGACGGACAGCAACATCATCGCCGACGAGGCGGCCAGGAAGGGCAGCGTCGGCTGGCCCAGCAGCAGTGCCAGGAGCAACAGCGCCAACATGAAGACGACGAGGACTGATGGCGGCAACACTCGGAGCAGCGGCGGCAACAATCGGAGGCTGAAGAAGAAGGATGGCAGCACGACCCGTAGCTGGGTCGCCGACCTCCAAGGGCTGATCAGCATCCATTGCCGGGAAGTGGCGCTCAAAACTGGCAGCAGCGAAGGCGTCAATCTTAGCCTCTTCTTCTTCGCCTATCTGATCTTGAAGTTGATTATTTAGTTGAATTATCTCAACCAGCAATTTATTATTTTCTGCAATGGTATGAAGTGTTTGCTGGTTGAGATAATTCATCGCGCGGAGGAGTGCTCACGGCACGTGCTAGCATGCAACTGACAGGACCCTACGTGTGCGCACCACTTTATAGCCGAGCCGAGGCTTCGCGAACGTTCTATTGCGTCATTCTATAAATTCCATGGGAATTTCTAAAACTGCCGCAATAAAACGTCGCGAAAAACCGCACCTGCAACGTATTCTGTGAAAAAATTGACAAATAATATTATTTTATAATGTTTCTTTGTTCAGAATACGTTGCAAATGTCGCGCACTAAAAAAACAACACACGTGTAGCCGCTATGATTTCATAGAGAACGCCGAAGACATTTCACATTTCACATTTTTTTCGAAATAGAAATAAAAAAAAACACTGAAAATTCCAAAAAAACAACGAACTTCCGAGAATGGCGGACGCGTCACCCACGATAAAAAAAATCACCGGCAATACCTCAAAAAAAAAAAAAAAAAAAAAAACGCGCATACAGACGCACGCGAAGTTATAAATTTCCAAATGGAAACAATGTATCCTTTATTTTTACGAGAAAATAACAATCGTAGTAATTGCTATTATTTTCGCAAGTAATGAAACATTTGCAAAATAGCAATTACTACGATTGTTTTTTTCTCGTAAAAATAAAGGATACATTGCTTCCATTTAGAAATGTATAACCACGCGCGAACGAAAATGGCCGCTGCGCGCACTCGCCAACGCTTCGCTCTCTCTCTCTCTCTCTCTCTCTCTTTCTCTCTTTCTCTCTTTCTTTTAGGAACAACGTGCGCAGTCATGCATTTCCAATTGGAATCAATGCATGCTTTTTTTTACAAAAAAAAACAATCAACAATCAACAACAATTTCTACCACGAAAAGTGTGAAGTTTGACAAATCTTTGTGCGTGATGTGTCAAACAGATAATGATGATAAAGTCACCAGTATACTAAATGGCTGTTAGAAAATACGTGAAGCTGCTATTCAAAGGCAGGACCTAGTTTTGGAAAGGGTAAACAGTCTGGAGCCTGGCGAGCTTTTAAATTTCATGTGAGTAATACTTGTTACAAACCGTAAGTGAACAAAGAAAAAATTGTTAAAAAAGCAAAAAATTGCCAGTCGGAACTAACCAAAGTACAGCAAGTACTGCGCATGTTGCCAAAGAAAGTAGCATGAGAACAACACGATCAAAGTTGAATACAACATCAAATACAGTAGCAAAAGAGCAATCGGAAAATCACAAATGCGGTATATGTGGATTTTATCGTCATAATAACAATAGAAAGACTTATAGAATATGTGAAATGATACGAGCGACGAAATTCTTTGAAGCTATCAAACAATTTAAAGATAATGTCTATACACGTTATTCACATTTGCAAAATGCAACGGATGTTTTTGCTGCTGATATTTACTGTCATAATTATTGCATAAAATCGTATTTGAAAAAGTATGGCGATAAAATAAAATCTAGTCAAAACCAATCTGTTAGTAAAACCAATAGTTGCAATAATAATCAAGCTAACGATAAAGATGCAGCAAATAATACTGCAGATACCACTAGTAAATTTGATGCGATTTCTCATGTCGTAGATTCTTTGATAACGCGACTCCGTGAAGGAGGAGTCTTCAGCCTTACTGCAGTGCGTAATCAAGCCAATCAATTTACGAATTCAAGATTGAATATTATTAATGCAGATGTAAAAAATTATTTACTACAATACTACGGTAACACAATTGAATTTTCGATTCCGTCTGATCAAAAGAAACCTACTTTATTCTATGATAGTAGTATATCTTTAGAAGATATCATCTCTAAACGATAGCCTGAATGTATTCTCAAAGAAAGTGCTAAAACTATAAAAAGTGCCTTCGAACCACTTGATTTCAATTTAGATGACAAAGTTCTCGATGCAAGTACTTTGAGGTCTTTTTGGGAAAAGAGTTATAACCCAAGGAGTTATTAATATTTTTTGTGAAAAAGATATAGAAAAGTCGTAGATAAATTCGAACTTTCAGGACAAAAAATGTTGAAACTAAAATCATTGTATCAAATGATGTTTTATATATTCAAATCTGGCAAGGAAAAAACTCCTTTGCATGTCATGATTGCTAAAACTATACATAGTACGTGCAAAAGTAAAACGTTAATCGAAAGTTTGAATCATCTCGGGATACGTATATCATATGATGAAGTTTTGAAATCTAGAACTAATTTGGCAGAATACACAATTGAAAAATATACGAGTACGGTTCCACTTCCAAGCCATTTTGTCACAACAAAATTCTCAGAAGGTGTCTTTGATAATGAAGCAACACAATCAGGTTTGAACAGCACTCACGACACTGTATGTGTGCTTTTCCAAGATGTCCCTGAATTTTTGCCACAAAAGCCAAATATATCAAACACTTCAGTTAAGAAAAAAACAGATCACTTGCCACTATCTTACCCTGTCAAATGCAAAAAAACTTTTTCAAACAGAGTGGAAAAATTAATTTCAATGGCGAGTATTCGTAAGATTCTATTGCGTTATCGCCAGATGACTTTGAACTAACAAATATAGGTGACTTGGCGTGACTGATGTGTCGAATGGACATTTCAAATGATTCACTTCCTAATGGTCAAAGACAGCAAAATACTGCAAACTGGGTCCCATTTAAATCTTATTGAAGATAACAGAACTAGTTGATAGTGTAGGTTTCTTACCGATTTTTGCTCACCCGGTTACAGAATTTGCTACTGTATATACGGTAATTTGCAACTTCAAAGATATTCTAAGCCAACTTGATCAAAAATATTTAGCTTTGTTTTGTTACGAAGGCGTATATCGTATAGCAAAACCCATTCAACGAATGTGAGGAGAAGAATTTAAGGATATTGTTTTGATGCTGGGAAGTTGGCAGACGAAAAAAGTTCTGCAAGCATGCACTGGTACTTATTTTGAAGGAAGCGGTGTAGAACACGTCTTCACAGAAACCGGATGTTTCGGAGAAAATGTAGTGAAACAAATACTGGGAGGCCTGAACTACGATCGTTCCATGGATGCATATTCTATACTGGAAGAATCTCTACAACGCCTTCAAATAGAAGCCTTTTTCAACGAAAACGCCGATAAAAATTACGAAGATGAACTTTAAATTTTGAGTGCTTTACAAGATGTTCTCGCCGAAGGGAACCGTGATGAAAGTAAATCACTTTACAATGAATTTTGTCAGTCTAATAGCAAAATTCTATTGGATTATCAAAATTGGGTGAAATCTCAAGAATTCAAGTTCTGGACCATTGATATGAAATTAATGCAATTAATAAAAAATTGGGATCGAGGCGAGTGTCAAAGTATTTGGAACTTACACGTCGATTCGATGTTGAGGTCGTTGCCCGTTTTCCGAATGTTCAACCGAATAAATTATCTTCGAGATGCCACTGAGTACTGTCAAGACATTATCGCCTTGCCAGTACAGAAGCCAGAACTTTATATTGAATTTGTCGCTGAAAAATTCACTGTAAAACGGTCACCTGTATCATGCACATCAGTCAGTTCTGATCAAGGTTTAGAGCAAACTGTAAATTTTTCTTCATAAAGCAGCGCGGGCACTGTTGGTAAGACACAAAGAAAAGAGTATGTTACGGTTTGGAATTTCACGTATCATGAACTTTTCGACATAAAAAATTTATTCAGGGAAGTTACGCACGTATCAATGGAGAACGGTGAATTTCCAAAGCATCAGTGAGTGAGTTGATAAAATAATGTCTTACATCACTTCTCATTCCAATCCCTTCAAAAGTGATAGTGAGCCTTTGAAAAATATTGTTACGCAAGAATTAGCAAGCCCTGAATGTACTGAGGCTTTGTTGAACATTTTTGAAAACGGATGCAAATTTTACCAGAAATTTTTTTTGAACGATTTGTTGTAAAATCGACAAATCTATCCGGCACAATTTCAAAAGGGAAGCTTACTACATTCAAATCTCCTCAGCAAGAAAACTCTCCTGCGGAAAAAAATGGCTGTCGCAAAACAACATTAAATGGTACAAAGAATTCTGGATATAGCAAAAGAACGTAAATATAATCTAGAAAGCTTATTTTTCTTTGAACTAACAGAGATCGATCCGTTATTTAATGAAGATGGTTCGATGAAAAAAGAATTTAAAAAAAAACTGATCTAGTTACTGAACTTGCAAAACTTGCAAAAAATCATCAATGTGATACTTTGTCATACGCCACTCTCATAGTCGATGTAATGTTAAAGTGTAGGCAAATTACATGGAAAAATATGAAAACTTTTGGTGATTTTGCTACTGCTTTCTGTAAATCTACAAAATCAATGTGGAATGACGATGTAAGACGAATAGATTTTGTGTTTGATTCATATGTTGAAAACTTCATCAAACTTAGCGAAAGGTTAGTTAGATACAAAGAAGCTCCTATGGAAATGCATGTTATAGAAGAGAATGTTCCATTGCCGACGAAAGCAAGCCATTTCTGGGCATCTGAAAAAAATAAAGTACGATTAAAAGCCTTCCTTCGATAATTGGTTTTAGATCGAAGTTCTGAATTTACCTATTTTGACCAAATACTACTATAATATGTAGTGGAACAAATGAAGCACCTTGCCAATCGAATTTAGAGACTAATTCTGATATTACAAAGATCTACTATTGAAGAGGCAGATTCTCGAATAATATTGCATATTCACCAATCATACACTGAGGGAGGGACTGCAATATTCGTATTATCGTCAGATACAGATGTATTTGTATTACTTTTATTCTACTGGTCAACATTCAAAGCGATGAACTTGCAGGTGAGTGCAATACGGTTTGTTTCCTAAATGAAAATTTACTCTAAATACACATCAGATTAAATAAACAATATTCGATAGAAACCTTGGGTCCAAGTTGAAGCGAATGCAACAAAAAGGATACAGGAAATACATAAAGTTGCCGAAGACTATGGTGTTTGATTGTGCTCGGTACTCCCAGCTCTGCACCATCTTACTGGTGCAGATTACACCAGCAAAGTAGGAACCAAGTACAGTGGTTTGTGTAGTGATCCTGTCAAATACCTTGAGTCATTCGCACAAGGTATTAAATTAAAAAAAAATTAACTTAATCAATTCAAATTAAAACTGCTCTAAATAATATCTTATATTTTTTTTTCTGTTAGGTGTCTCGCATGTACATATTGTGCTATCTATTAGAAATGCTGAACAGTTTTTCTTAAAAGTATTGAAAAAAATTTTTAAGCTCAGATTAAAAACATAGCCTAATTTTGTTTTACTTACGGAGGTACCACCTACCAGTGCTACAATTCGATTGCATATATTGCGAGCATTTTATGCGACATATGAACAGATTAATTTATTAAATCCTCATAATCAAATATTAGATCCATTAGAGTTCGGTTATTGCTTAGAAAACGAACGCTTAGTGCCACAAAAAATAAATCATTTTTTCCCACCAGTCGATAAACTATTACCGAGATATATTGAATAAACACGTTGTGCAGAATTTGTTGATTTTCAAAGTCATTTAATGATCGGTAATATTTAAAAAATTCTAAAATAGTCACGTCAATGGGCAGGGTACCTGTACCGCCCGAATGGAACGGGGGGAGGGGGGATGTATAAACCATATGCATATGCAGTGGACGGACGAAATAAAGTATCATTGATGTAAGGCCGATTCCATTCCGATTCATGCAGGCTGTCACTATTACAAAAATTATTTTCAATAATGTGATACATTTTTTTAATGTAGAATACGATGGTGCTATCGGTTTTACTAAAGAAGCCACTCCAAAAACGCTAGAGACGAAAGTTCTTCACTTTCTCAACAACAAAAACACTGAGAATCGTATAATGCCGCTAAAAAAATAAAGAAATGAAAAATAGGATATTTGCACCTATTGTAGTAGCTTGTTCTTTGAATGTACAATAACATTTTAGATTAAAAAAAAGATGTACTTTTCGAGAAATCCGCTTCAGAAAAAAATCGTTTTTTTTTCGTTAATAGCACTTCGGCATATGATGAAATTTCAAATCTGGCGACGAATTTAAATATCAGACGCGATTCCCCACATTTTGAAACCAGAATGGGCTCATAAAGCCGAAAACTCACAAAGTTAGAGCAGTTTGAATTTCGGGATTGATTTTGAATTTTCAAAACGTTACATTTGTTTCCAATATTCAATGGGCTCTAGAACCGGAACAAAAAATTTCCAGTTAAAATCCCGAGACATGTGTCTCCTTAAATACGGCCTAGAGTCCATTTTTATCATAAAAAAAGTAGAAATTAAATATCAATAGTGACAGCCTGCATGAATCTAAATGGAATCGGCCGTAATTATTTTGTTTTTGTATTTGGAACAAGAATTTTTTTTAAATCGTAAGACTTAAACGTAGTGCATCTTATTAGAAGAATTATTTTGAGGCACTGCTTCGTTTGAATTAATGAAAAGCTTTCGAAGGCGTTTTCATTTTTTTCTGTTTACCCCGTACATTTTAGCATTTTTTGGATTGTGGTCATTTACCCCTGGAATTTCCGTCATTTTCAAGATTTTTTGTTCAAATTTCGTGTATATGATTGTTTCCGTACTAAGATTGGGGTCTTTTATTTACCGCGGGACTTAGCTAATAATTTTTAGTAGCAGTACAGTAGCTAATAATTTTTTTAAGCAAGAGGAAAAACTGATTTTTTTTTTTCATTTTTTTGGACCCTCGTTCTCTGTTTACTCAGTTTTTGTAAAAAAAAAATGAGTGAAGCAGTATAGGCGAGGAGCCCTTTGAATTTTACCTAAAAATCACTTTTCCGTATATTTGAACATGAAGTTCTATAAGCTGAATGATGACCTTCTGCACCTATTATACGTCACCAATTTCCTCCTAAACATGGTCGAACCGTGCATAACCCCACATCAAGTAGGCTTTTAACGCCGTCTATATTAGCCCGGTCGAGTGCTATCTTCAATTTTTTCATTTCTACGTTCTCTGCAAGATAAAATGAAGGACCCATTTTATTTCTAAATCGATATATAATTATTCAACTTTTTTATAACCTTTTATATGCAGCTATTGCGATAAAAATCAATAATATCGACTTCTAACGCCCCATAACTATGCCTTATAACGAGTATTAGTTTACTCGTTATGTCTCTCTCCCTCGTTACCAAAAATATGGATCTATTTTTCAATTTTATCCTATTCTATTTTGTACCACTACCTTTTTTTTCATATACATAGCTATAGCAGCAAAGGTAAGTGAGAGAGAGCAGCAACGAGTATTCAGCAGCGGCAGCAAT
>JAWWMK010000044.1:2847-26768 GCA_035047105.1 Galeopsomyia nigrocyanea
ACGCTCGTTTTAAGTGAAGATTCAAGCGTAGATAGATGTCGCCGTTGCACGCTGATATTAGGTGACCACTTCTTTCCTTGTATACTATATATCATATAACGATCGCTCGCCTATACTATAGACAAAACGGCGCTTTCGCAGTTAAAAACTCATCATCATCATCAAAAAAGATTTACCTACGTCGATGAGAAACGATCGAGTCTGGAAGCACCTTCGGTAAAAAAAAATGAAAAGAAGAAAGAGAGAAATAATGAAAGACGTAACCGACACTGACCGTCAACGGGCGCTGGACGTTATGAACGGTGATAGATCGGAAATGGGAGAAGAGAGTGAAAAAAAAGCACGCATCACGCATAGAGCAGATAATCTAGTAAGTCAAGCAATGCGGAAGAAGTCCGTTAGGAGGAGAAACTAGCATTGGTCCATCGGTGGTGCGCGGTTTTCGCGCCAAATTCTCGAGAAAGTCCGTTTCGAACATAGTAAGTATTTGACAGATGAACCGGCGCGGCGCGGCAAGGAAACATGCAGATTGGTCACCGGTGTGTTTTTTTTTCTCTCTCTCCCGCTCTCGGCCGTCGATTGGCGTATTAAAAGCGCGTGAAAAAGCCGGAAAAAAAAGATGCAGGCCAGGCAGGTCTCGCACGACTATACATAGTCGCACACACGTACAGCACCGCACAACGCAACAGAGCACAGGGGCGAGAGAGCGCGCTCTCACCTGGCGTTGCGCGGGGCGGCGGCAATGAGCTAAGCGTAAAACATCCCTCGTATGCATATGAGAGAGGGGCGACTTATGCTTAGGACCCCCCCGTCCGTCCATCGGTCTGTCCGCTTTGAGAGAGAGAGAGAGAGAGCCAAGTGGGTCCGAGGCCGGACCCCCACGAGTTCCCAGGCTCTTCTTTATGTATGCAAACGCGCCCCCCATGCAAAAAAGTGTCACAAACGAGGGGACAGCTTTCTCCAAAATTATGAAAAAAAAAGAGAGAGAGAGAGAGAGAAGGAAGCCCCAGCATTGGCGGGGTCTCTTTCCATTCGTCGATTATGTCGCGCGCAGCATAATATGCGTATGAGCGTGAGAAAAAAACGGAAGGAAGGAAGGAAGCAAGCAAGCAAGCAGAGGAGAGGAGAGAGTGATTGACTGTTGCTGACCATGCAGCTGAAGGAAAAAATGAGGAGAGAGAGAATATATTCAAAGTAGCCGTTGGCTGTGATTTTTACGTGCGGGCACATTGTCTCTCTCTCTCTCTCTCTCGCTCTCTCTCGAACGAGAGAGAAATACGTGCCTCTCGAGAGCTGTTGATACTTAGATATACCTATATATTTTTGAATTGCCGCTGAATGGAGGCTGCCGGCGCGCCGCGCCGCGTGCGTATCGGCCTAGCAGATCAGTAAAGTGTAATCGGTGTAATAAAGAGATTTGGAAGAGTTATATTGCCGAGACTAAAAATGTGTTTGCTGTTGCGCTCAAATTGGTGTAGTTTAGGGCTGTAAAGACAGAGAGAGAAAAAGAGGAGAATAATATATATACACAAACAGAAGCAAAGAGCTGTCGAAGAGAGTAAAGTAGGTAAAAGTGCGTGCTAGAAAAGCGGCAATAAAATACACAGAGAGGAGGGTACACGTGGCTAGTAGCAGCGACAGTGGAGGCAGGTAGGCTGCACGCTGCCAGGTAGCCGCTGCCGCCGCCGCCGCCGCTGCTGCAGGCCCTTAATCCGCAATATCAGACTAGCATAATGGCCGAGAGCGCGCGAGTGTGGCCCCCAATAAACTTTTACTGTTTTACCGCTTCTCCTTTCGTTCTTTCTCTCTTTCTCCTTTACTCTTTTACTCTTTCGGCCAAATTAGGGGAGAGAGACAGCAGCGGCAGCAACGAAAGGGTATATGCTTTTGCAGCTACCTAGCCGCAGCAGCAGCAGCAGCAGCTCCCCTGCGAACGCCCGTGCTACTGCGGCTTATGGGCTTACGCTCGGATAATCCTTTGGCCCGATGACGCCGATGCCAGACAGGCAGATACTCCTTCCTTCCGTCTTTCCTTCCGTCCTTCCTTCCTTCCTTCCTTCCTCTCTCCTGCGACGCATTTAAGTATCGGACAGCCTCCTTTTTTTCGGCCCCTTTTTTTTATTTGACCTCTTGCTCGCTTGCCTAGAAAAAGGATTAAGAAAAAAGAGAAAGGGTCGACGACGAGGTCGCCAAGTGGCCGTGGGTGCGCGCATCACAAAACGAAATTCGGCAATAAAAGCTTATTATGCTCAAAGTAATAAGCCAGACGACGACGACGACAACCCCTTCTCGCGCGAGCAGCCTTTTTTTTTCTTTTGCCCTCTCGCCTATACACTGCCGTATAGTCGAAGAGCGGTCAACCCTTTACTGCTTTACCTCCTCGATTTACACGGCTATTGCTTTTGACTCATCAACTACTTCCGTGCCCCTGCCTCTCCCTCTCTGCCATTAGTCTTTTTTCCTTGAAAAGTGTTTTTATTTTTTCTGTCTGCCGTTGTACTGTGCTGAACGCAGCGGAGCGTCGGCTGTAATCTGTATAGCAGAGCTATAATGAGCGATTTTCTCTCTCTCTCTCTCTTGCTCTCTCGGCGGGGCGGATGTTGTGCTTATCGAGTCAAGCAAACAGAAGGTGAAAAAGGCCGGCTAGAAAAGGCGACGACGGACAAATGAGCTGCCACAGTGCCCTCTCGAGAGAGAGTGAGAGAGAAGAAGAGGGCTGCTAGTCTTAATTAGCTCACCCCCGCTGCGTGTCCGGCCGGATTTTGGTGCAGTGACCTGCTAGGTATCCGAATATATCTCGATCTCGATTGAGAATTGAGTGTGTATAAGCAGGCTTCGGAAATATGTGCGAGAATTGGAAATGCGCTGCAGAGGAGCATTTCTCTCACGGGGAGAGTAAAATGTAGATGGATTTATGAGGAATCGTTAAAAAGTGGGCGCAGCGTTTGGTTAGCCGCAACACAAGCGATTGTAAAAAGCAGCGGCAGCGGCGGCGGCAATAACGGCACAAGAGAATCGTGCCTACTTGCCGCGAGAGAGAGAGAGAGAGAGGCTCCCTTTAATGAGGGTTCGCTTCCTTGGCAGAGTTGTGTATAGCTCACTGCTGCCCAGCAGCTTCTTCAATATTTTCATGTTTTTCACGGCTCTCCTTACCTGCTAAAAAACTATTTGAGCGTTTAGCTGCGCTTATACGCATAGCTGCTCAACTTGCTCTGCAGATTGGACTGAGCGAGAGAGAGAGAGAGAGAGAAAGAGAGCACACCTATGATTACACGATTGCGAGTCTGCTCGTTCTCGTGCTCACTGCGTGTTAAGACTCTAACAGTGACGAGGACGCGGCCTTCACGCTCACTTGATTCTAGCTACTCGTCGCCGTCGTCGTCGCCGTCTCTCTGTCGCGCCCCTCGCTCCTTCCTTCTTAAACTTTAATGTCCTCGCTCTTCAACTCGTTGCACACTCGCGGCTTGCGAATCAAAGCTGTAGGCGAAGAAAAATACAACTTTTTTCGAAAGAAAAAAAAAGAGTGAGAGAGAAAGTTAACCGGAGCTGTTATCAAGTATTTAGGTCCTATTTGACAGTTGCACCCGTTAAGCGGCAATTGCATAATACACGCACAGACAGAGACAGACCCTGCTGTATACGTACTGCGTACGGGCTGTACTTTATTCCTTTTCATTTTTTCAGCGCCCGCGGAGCCCTGCGCGCCGCAGCCGCCAAACTTTTGCCGGGAATGCGTAATGCTGGCGGCGGCCGATTATAGGTCCGAGAGAGCGGGCGGCGGCGCGCCTCGCGCAAATTACGGGGCGCGCGAAGGGCTCTCTCTCTCTCTCTCTCTTTCTTTCTCTCCTCGCGCGTATATACCTCTCGGCCCAACTTTCGCAAAACTTGCTAATTGAATAATTGAAGCGCGCGCTTCGGCAGTGCGAATAAGTGAGAGTGCGAGTGTCGTCGCGGCACTGCTTTCGAGCAAACCAGCAAAAAAACAAAAAAAAACAACAAAAAAAAGAAACAACGAAAATATTTCTCGTTGCTCGCGGTTATTGGGTTATTGTTGAGGGCTGATTGAGAAGGTATACACGTGTGAGAGAGCTTCTGCCTCTCGCGTTGGCAGAAGATAAGGAGAGAGTGAGAGAGCGTGCCTTGGAATAATTCGCGGCGCGGCTGGCTGTAATGTATTCCCTGTCGCGCGATCCCTCAAAAAGTCATTAGCAGGTGTCGAGGCCTAATAGTTGAGAGAGAAGCAGAGAAGGAGAGAAGGAGAGAAAGGAGACGAGAGAGCGAGAGAGAATAAATAAATGTGCGTTGGGGCTGCTGCTAATAATCTGGAGCTGTGATTGATCGTCGGATGCATTATATATGGCAGCGAGCAATTAGTAGAGCAGAGCCGGTGCAGCCTCTGCGTGCGTATGTGTGTGTGTGTGCGTCGGCTGTTTAGGCTTCCGGTCCATGCGCGCTGCTCTCCGACAATATCCCACGGTATGCGCGCGTAAGCGAGCGCGAGATGCCCTATCTCAGTCTACTGCTACTGCTGCTCCCTTTCTCGCTTTCCCGCTACTTTGCTTTCTCCGACGGCCGCTGCTCTTACTCTCTCGTTTTGCTTCTCATTCTCGCCCCGTCGCAGGCGCCCCCGTCAGCCGCGGAGTACATCTCCGAGCACTCATTACCGATTTAGACGCATGTGAGCGCCGCCGACCCACCGCCTCCTTGACACTATATTTGTCCTACTGTACTCAAATCCAAGCTCGATCGACACTTTTTTCTCACTCCCTCTCTCTCTTGTGTTTCTCTCTTGCGGACGGTTGACAATATATAAAGTGAGCCTGCAGAGAGTCGAAAAGTTTGGAGGCCGCGCGGAGAGGGGATGATGATAGGTACTCGCACGGCCGGAAGCAAGAAAGACAAGGGAGAAACGAGCGAGCGAGCGGGGGGAGAGCTGCGCGTGAAACAAAAAGAAAAAAAATGACGAGAGGGGATGCTGCTACGCGCGACCTGGACCATATGCAGATTAGCCACACACAGATGCTTTTATCGCAATCGCGCGTGCGCGCAACCCTCGACGGAAAAATCCGGTTTTATTTTTTTTATATTGTGCGATGCGGAGAGAGAGAGAGAGCGCAACCACTGGCCAAACTCGCCTGCGAGCATGCACCCTATAGGGCCTCCTTCCTTCTTGCTCGGACAATTACAGACCACGCTAAACCACATTCCCCAGCTGCCGATCCAATATATATAAAACCTTCTCTGCTTTTTTTTACTCGTACATTTTTTTATTTTAGTTTTTTTGTTGTTGTTTTACGCTTGATGCCCAAAGATGCATTGCGATTGCAACACGAGCAAACACTTGTTGAAAGAATCGATACATTATAAGCAAATACAAATGAAGCTCGCGTGTGATCTTGCAACGCGAGATAAATTTCACGTTCTCGGCTCGCACGCGCGCGCGGTTATTAGGATGGCGATCAAGGCTAGAATACCGAGAGTAGCCACGAGAGAAAGAGAGAGAGAGAGAGAGAGAGAGAGAGAGAGAGAGAGAGAGAGAAAGATATAGACTTTCGAGGTTGAAGCGGCGCTAAAACGACCAAGATCGAAATCACGCTCGGCTGCTTTTCGCTATTGGAGAGTTGGACCGAGCGAGCTAGCAACAGTATAGCAGTAGCTTCTCATTCGTGATGCTCGGCTCCTTTTTTCTTTCCTCTCTTTTTTCACGAAAATGAAAAAAAAGGGGGGGGGCAAAGAAGGAGGGAAGGCAGGTATATAAAAAGAGAGCACAAAAAAAAGAAAGACACGTGTTTTCGCGCGCGAACAGTCAAACAAACGAGCGAGTCACCGCCCTAGCGAGAGATGCTGCGCGCGGGAGCTACAGCAGCGCAAATTGACGGCATGCAGATCGGAAGCCGAGAGAGCGACGGCGGCAGCCGCGATCTGTACGCTTGGCTGCTCCTGATCAGCGTAATAAACGTGCCAAGGTGCTAGCTAGCCGATTTCTATCCAACTTGAGAGAGGGAGAGAGAGAGAGAGAGAGACCGTGCCTTTCTTTTCTCGCTGGCTCGAGTCCATTAACGCCTCGGATATTCGTCGATCGCGATCCTCATCTCCGATCTTCATAGAGAGAGAAGAGCAACGACCCAAACGCGCACGGCCATCCTATACACAAGCACGCCCAGCTGCTTCGCTTCGGAAAATTTTCCGAGAAAACTACTCTCGATTCCTCATACGCGCGATTCGCGCGAGCGATATCACGCAGCGATACCTCCGCATAATGATGCGCTTTCACGCATGTGCATCTCCAACTAAACGACTCGCCCCGCTGCAGCCTGCTTTCGGCGCCTGCAGCTTATCCGTGCTGTGGACTCCAGCATGTTCCGCCGTCGCACTTTCCGCCCCCTATATCTCTCCGAGCCCTTCATTCGCCAGCTCTTATTTTGACATTTGTCTGTCCGTTTCTCGCTTTGATGGATTATTGCACGCTCGCGCGAGACCACTGTCCCACTTTTACAAGGCAATAGTCCTCTAATTATTTCGTCATCTGCGACTTTTCTAGGGCAGCGAGAAAAAAACCCGAGATATACACAGCAGAGAAAAAAAAACAACCTGCTACGTAGACCCTTGCCGAGTCGAGATCATTTGTGAAAAGAGAAAAAAAAATCAGGAACTAATGCCCTTGAAGAAAAAAATCAATACAGTGGAAACGCGAGAAAAAAACTTACCGCAAGAGAGGAAGACGTAAAAACCGGCTCGTCAAAACATTTTTTTTCGTAATACCGTTTAGCTTTTTCAGCCATTTCTACAATTATCCGCTGCTCGTCGATATACACAGAGTCATACGGCCGTATAGAGCGAAAAAAAAGAGCCGTGAAAAATTCATCGAAACTGCAGCATAACAATGTTTGACCGATTAAAAATAGCGCCGTCTAATACACATCTAACGCTGGATATCGACGCAGTATAAATAACATGAAATAGTATAGCAGCAAAAAGAGATTTAGTCGGCCATATAATGGTATACCGCTCGAGTGCGCTTTCATACGATGATCGCGCGCGCAAAAGGGGGGAAAAAAGGAATGATTGTATACGGTGTCTTGCAAATAAGATACGCCCTTTCTTTGTCGCGCGCGGTCTTTCTCGCCTATGCAGGCGCGCGCGTTTCTTTTGGCTATTTTCTCGCGGTCATGCCTCGCGATCTCGTTCTAGTTAAGAAAATGCTTTTGCACGCCCAACCTGCAGCGGAAGAACTGGTTGGCACGTGCGCAAAATTAGTATTCCTTGGTCTAGAGAGGCGCGAGATGGTCATTCATAAAAACGCGATGGTCGCGTGGACGACGAGAGCCGAGAGCGGGCAAGAACTGCAGATGAAAAAAAAACGAGCCGTCGGTGGCAAACTTACGGGCGCGAGAGAAGAGAAAAGAAGAAGAAAAAAGTGTGAGAGGACAATAATCCGTAGACAGAGATGTAAAACGATACTACGGGGAGAATGAGAAAAAAAGAAGAAAAAAACATGTCGAGAGCAAAAGGATCTGTCGCAGTGTCTGCCTGGCATGGGTCTATTGAAGTAGCTATTGGTTAAATTGGCTTTAGTACAAACAGGAATCTCTTATATATATCGTATATGATGGAGAGGTTGCTCGAGTGACAAATTCAGGCGCATTTGAAAGAGACGTGCAGAGGCAGTAGTGCACTGAATTACGCTGCAAGTTTTGCCGGTGGCGAGAGGCACACAGTTGAGAGAGGAGTCGTGCGAATTTTTGTAAAAGAATCGATGCGTCATTTTCTCCACGGCTGCCTCTCGAGATTGTTTTGCCGTTGTTGTGTATAGCCGAACGAAGCTGCGAGCTCGCGCGGCCACAGAACCGACTTTCGACTCGCGGCTACATCTCATTCTCCGCACTTCTCCATTATCATCAATAGCCTCTCGACGATCAATCCCTGTTTTTTTTCTTTTTTTTTGTTCGCCTGGACGATTGGCCACTGTCAATTAGGTACCGCATGCGCGCGCGTATACGTGTATGTGATTCTGCGACTGATTGACTGGGCGCGAGTTACGCAATCGCCGCGCGTCGCGCGCACGATCGAGGATCCGTGCGCGCTGACATGTATCTGCATATACGAGGATAAAAATAGCGCGCTAGAGTGGATGCTGCAGCATCAATCTTGCACGAAACTATCATTGATAATGTGCAAGGTCGCGCAGGCAAGTGGCAAATCAAGAAAAAAATTGGCCGTGAAAAAAAACCCGAGAGAAGAGAGAGAGAGAGACGCGGCGCGTGAAAAAGAGCGGAGAAAAAAAATGCACGCGTGTATATAGGTGTATTTCCTGTGGTGGAGCAGCGAGCGAGCGCGCGGCGACTTTTAAAAGCAGCAGCAGCAAGCAAGCAATCGAGCTGTGCGCGCCGCATCATCACCGCCAGGCAATCAAAATTTTTTACACGCGTATTCCGTCATCTTTTCCCAGCGGCTGCTGCTGCTGCTCTGCTGCTTCTGGCAGTGCGGAGTACTTGAGGCGCTTCTAACAGTAGTCTCTTTGGTCTATGCTTTGGTCCATCGGCTTTTCCGGCTCTCTCTCGCTCTCTCTCGCTCTCTCGTGGGCAACTGTATCGAAGAAAGATTCAAAGAGAGAGATAGAGAGAGAGAATGGGGTGGGGGGATGGTTGGGCAACAGAAGGCATCCGGGTATGAGGCTGCATTTTCGGGCGCACAGCGATCGAAGTGATCGAACGCTCGTATGATTTCGAGAGTCACGCTTCCTTGGCTCCGTTGCGCCTCGGATACGCATTATCTCCCTCTCTCTTTTTCTCTCTCTCGAGTCTATGGCGAGTACAGCGAGCGCCGGCCTCGGTTAATCGCGCACGACTTTGAATTTGCTGCTATCGGGGGGCTGTTGCGCAAGCCAAGTAGCTCACGTGCACCGACACGACCGATTGTGCGCTATAGCTTGCACTCTCTCTCTCTCTCTCTCTCTCTCTCGTGTATCGATACCAAAAAGTCCGCAATCGTTCCGCTCCTTGTACTTCCGAGTCCTGACCAGCTCTCAGATATACAATGCCTATTTAGTGCTGTGAGTAGCCTTTGATTAGACGACCGTGACGAGATACTTTCCAAGTCGTATAGTTTTTCAGACGTGCACGTAGTGTCTCGGTAAAATCGTCAAACTCGTGCGTAATTTGGACGCAAAGTTTTTCGGCAGTCGATCGCGTACGCATGTACAAATGTGTATCGTGGGAATCGGAGCTGCGCGAAGGTTCGTTTGCTGCTATTAACAGCAGCGCGCGAAGGCATGCCAGCGCGGCCCGTTCGAGCTATGCTTAAGAAAAATAGACAATTGATTAATCAGTCGGGATGTTTTGGAGAAAAAACGTCGACACGCCGAGTAAACAGCGAGGCGAGGCGAGACAAACCGAGTCGAGGTGAAGAGACGAGGTTTTTTTCTTCTTTTTTTTCATTTCGTCGGGTTGTCGCTGCAAATAGCAGTTTTGAGTCGATTCCAATTGAGAGAAAAAAAATACCACCGCGTGTGCGTGTGTGCCGGAAACGAGAATGAATTGGCCATGCACACTCCTCATTTGAATATGGGTTTGTATATATAATATGTAGGTGATATAGGTGTCGGCAGCGAGGAAAAACTGCACACGCAGGAGCAGCAGCAGCAGCAGCAGCGGCATACCGCTGTTGACCGCTGTCATATACTGCAGCGCAGTTATAGTTGCACAGCGCAGTAGCGACAACTGGACAAACTCATTAGGCTCGGCGTTAGCACGCGGCAAACGCCCTTGGGCAGCCGGCGGTGGCTTGCAGCGAGAGCGCAACGCAATGCTCCTCGGACACACCAGTGTCTCTTGCGCCATATAGCACCGTTTACAAGGGCACACAACAAGCTAGTTGCTGGCACATTTTTTTCTTTCTCTCTCTCTCTCTCTCTCTCTCTCTCTCTCTTTCCTTTTCCATCTCGCGCGCGCACAGCAGCAGCAGCAACTCTGCTGTACTCCCATCGATCTGCACCGATTAGCTCCGACTCCAATTTCTTTCATTTTTTTTCTTCTATCGACAATCATTTGTCAAGCACCTGCTTACTCGCCGCACGCCATTATAATTATACCCACATTCGGCAAGGCAAACTCGCTTCGGCGGCTTTATTTATTTAGACACTAATCAAGCAATTAATGAAATTAGCCCGACCAACGAGTATTTTTCTGTATGGCTGACGAATAAACTGCCGCTCATGCTCATTGTGGTAATTGTGCGCAAAGACGAAAGTTGCTGCAAGAAGCGCGCGCGCATGACATTAAACTTACTGATTTACGAAGCGATCGTTTGAGGTTTTTCCTCGACTTTTTTTCTTCGCGCGCAGCCGTCGTCTTGCTTGCTGTCGAGCAGCAAAAAAAAAAATGAATAGCTAAACTTGTAATCGAATATGTAAAGGCATCCGAGAGCGAAATATCATAAGGTACGTGTACCTAATACCGCCACTTGCTGGTATTCAAAAGTACGCTTGCTACAGCGGTACGGCGCAGTGACATTATGTTTATACTATTAAATAATGAAAGTTCCAATGATTTAAATCATCTCCGAATCCGAAATCGGCTTTACGCGAGCTGTTTTATGCTCTGGATGCTCATTTTCCAAATCTCTAAATTTCCAATACACGGATGTATGTTATTTTAACTAGTCTAATATGTCTAAGCATAATATTGCGAAACACCATTCGATTCGTCTTCTTTTATGCTTTCGAAAGCACTGATTAAAAATTTTTTTGCTGCCCCAGTTACTATTTTCATTCGATTGAACCTAATACCGCCACTTTCGAAAATCCTATATAAATGATGGTTAAAAATTTCAATTACATTTTTCTTAATACAGTTTTGCATTTCTTTGTTAAAATAGAGAAACCAAAATGTAAAAGAATTACAAAAAATTCATTTCGATCAATTATCAACATACAATGGACAATTTCTAGTTTATTTTTAAAACCAGTGTTAATTAATAATTAAGACATTGCTACATAATTTATCACATGAAAATAGCACGTTTTCATAATAATTAATGTTGATACCGCAACTTATTATTCAGTATCAAACATTATTTTCATCTGCCAAAATACTTGCTTCTCGAAGTAGCGGAATGGGGTATACCTACTTACTTTTGTACCAAAAATAAGAGTAATTCTTCAAAGTGTGATAACTTGGGTTGAACATCATCAAACTGATCGTGCGAGACATCATTTTAAATGGTAAACGGGCAGCTTTCAAATGAAGCCACGTACGTTAAAAAATTCGTTCGCGGTTAAAAGTTATACGGCTGTTTAAAATCTTAGTGGCGGTATTAGGTACCCGTACGTTAGTTATAGTGTGCGTTTGCGCGTCGCGCCAATTCGAATAAATCGTGCGAAAAATGCGGTTATTTCGAATAAGCAAAATTCCGATATATATATATATACATATAGGCAAGTGCACTTTATGTCACACTGCATGAAACCCATGTTATTGCTCTTTTCCAGAAAGTATATACTTATATGTATATCTCGAATAGGCCAGTTGCATTTAATGCGTAACTACAAGAGCGCGCGGAATGTCTCTTTATGAAGTTTACGCAAGTATCGGCTGCTGCTGCTGCTTAGCTCGCGTGTACGTTGACTTGCAGCTCGTAAAAAAATGCGAAACAAACGAAAAATATTATAACTTGGGAGAGAGAGAAAAAAGTGAAAATCGTTGCTTATAGAGTTTGACGAAATAATCGTGCAGAGGCGCAGGTAAGGCGCCGGAGCGAGGGACGACAATTGAGGCCAAATGATTCGGCTAATCGATTGACAATAAAGAGCGGTGCTCACTAACCGCACACCTCCCAAAGCAGCAGCAGCAACTTATACGCCCCTCATTTCACCCTCTTTCACTTTGAACTGAGCGGAGGTTCAAGTGCGTCAAAGAAAATGCGTTTAGCCGCTCGTGAACGAAAAGAGTGGAATTCTGGGAAGACGGGCCTACTATAACGTTGGACAATACGCGAAATTTCAATACAAATATGGGCTGCGAAGGTACCTATAGGTATATAGAGGATAGGGATAGGTGCTCGCATGCAAAGCAAGAGGAAAGTGTGCGAGGAAGAGAGAGCGAGAAGGCAGTCTATATACGGGGGAGTGGACGAGCAATGGCAAAATGAAGAGGAGAGAGAGAGAGAGAGAGAGAGAGAGAAACATAGGCAAAGAGAGCACGAGAGAGCATATAGAGGGGCAGAAAAAAAAAGCGAAAGACGAATAAGAGAGCTGACGAGCTGCGGAGCCAGCAGTAGGCAGGCAGGCAGAGTCGGAGTCGCGTATAGCTTGAACGACTGATGGCCGAGGGGGAGTGGGAAAAAGGAGGCATCGCTGCGACTCACTCTCGCGGGTAGTGGGAGGAGAGGCAGAGGCGCGCTTAATTATCCGACGGATTGGTTCTCTCTGTCGGTTTCGCGTTATCAGGAGCAGCTTAGCGCGGCGAGCGAGAGAGCAGCAGCTACTGGAGGCAGAGCTTGGCCGCCTATCTTTTTCGCTCTCGCGAGCGAGGAAGCTGCCGTCGCTCTGGAGGGGGCTTTTTCTCTCTCTCTCTCTCTCTCTCTCTCTCGCGCGCACACATACGCGGACGAGGGGAGTGGAAGGGGACGAGCACTGAACAGCCGAATCAGGGGAGTGGGGGTCTCTCTCTCGGCTGGCGTCGCCCCCTCTCGCACGTTGTCGGCGGCGGCGCGCGCCGATCGAGTCGGACAGAGACGGCGATAGAAGGAGCGAGAGAGACAGAGATAGAGCGAGAGAGTAGCAGCAGCAGCCGAGAGAGCGCCGCAAAACATTCAGTCGGCAAAAAGTAGCCAAGGGCTGAGCACCTAGCGTCTCGCGCCCAAACGAGCAGCAAGCGCCTCGTGTATAGCAGTTTTTTTAATATTATACGTGTAGCCGTCTCTCTCTCCCTCTCTCTCACTCTCGCTCTATTGCCGCTGGCTGTGCACGCACGTACACGCACACGCAGGCACGCACACAGACTAATTATACGGGCGAGGAGCAGTGATCCGTGTCGTGACTGACTGCTGCAGTGCGACGGCTAGTGGAGCAGATATATCTGGCGAGCAGGCTGCCATCGGTGCCGAACGACGTCGACGAGCTCGACGAGTAGAAGATTCGAGTGCTGATCCTGTTGGTAGTCGGCGCAGTATAATCACGTGAGTGCGCGTCGAGGAGTGCGAGTAGAGACGAGCAAGCAGCAGCAGCGGCAGCAGTCTTGGAGCTGCTGCACTGCGATGTGGAGCTGACAGTTGTGTGAAAGGGAGCGAGAGAGCGAGATAGCGCGCGCGCGCACGCGAGAGAGAGCTAATCGTCGGACAGGGACTGACGGCGGCGGCGGCGACGACGACGACGACGACGGCGAGAAATAGGGCGGCGAGCTCGGAGGTGGTTCGCGAGACGACGTCGTCGAGGAGACGAGGAGGAGGCGGCGGAGGAGGAGGAGGAGGAGGACGAGGACACGTGCTTGCCAACGTTCGGTTGGCCGACAAGCTGTCGGGTGAAACGGCCTCAAGCTGGTTTACTCGGGGCTCGGTCTCGGCTGCCCGAAGATGGAGGTGCGCGCGATGGAGTATCGGCCGGTGGTGCCGACCGGGGTCGTGCCAAACCTCCAGGAATACCACGCGGCAATACCGGACCTCAGTCCCCCGAGGAGCCAGGGCTCGTCGACGGGTGGCGCCTCCTCCCTCGGCGATTACGCGCCCCGCATGTACACGCCGCCTACACCCCCGACGCCCCACGAGGACGAAAAGGTAACCAACACCAGCACATGCTTATCCACACACACACGCATACACTAACACACATCTACTCGCGCGCGCATGGCCTCCTCCTGCTTCTATACTTGCGCTCTCTCTCTCACTCTCTCTCGCTCTTTCCCTTTTTTACTTTCCATCCCTTTTTTGCTGCCCTCGTAGCCCCGGCTCTCTCTCTCTCTCTCTCTCTCTCTCTCTCTCTCTCTTGCGCTGGCTGGCGCTATTGTACTTGGCACTGCACTATCGCGTTCGTTGACACCGCGAGCGCGCGCGCACATGCAGACGAGAGCGCTACACGTGCACCGTCCGCCCGCCATACGATGCCTGTGCACGCTCGGGGAAAAAAAATCCGGCGTTATCGCCGAGCCACGCGCGCCCCCCAACTCGAGCAATGCTGCTGCTGCTGCTGCCGCCGCTTCTTCGTCTTCTTTCCACTTCGTCAAAACAATCGTTGTTTCGACAAACCTCGCAGCGATTATCTCAATACCGACTGTTCACGCGCCAAATTTACGCCGCCGCCGCGGACACTCGTCTGCCGCCTGATAACCCACGCAAATATTCCCCAATATCCCTCGTGTATATACTGGCGGCTTATAGCTGCTGTCTGCCTCTCTTGCGCGCCTGATAACTCCGCGTATCACAGCTCTCACTCACGAGTGCTTAGCGCGCCTCTCGCAACCGGACAATAATTTTCCACTTCCAAACTACATCTCTCTCCCTAATGCTCATTATACTTTATTACATTTCTGCCCTCAAATGGAACTTCGTCTTCAAGTATTTATATAAATTACGCTGTATTTGCTCTCGGCTGTCCTCCTTGACATTCAATTTGTTTAGCCAGCGCTCTCAACTTCTCCCATTGGAAAATCAAGCTTTTTGACTTTCAAAAGATCAAAAATATTTATCATAAACACTCATAGTGCTTCATATTCGCTAGATATTTGAATAAAACAACATTCACATCAATCTTATGTATATACTAAAAGCGTTTTTTATTCAATTCTCGTTACTCAGGGGAAAAAATCTCTGAAATTGAATTAACCTTTTATCGATAAATATCGATTAAGCGGTTTCAAATATTTATTTTTGATCGAATGAGTAGAATAATGTATGTCGAAAATTCATTGCTTTTCAATTCAGTCGATAAATTAATCTCTGCGAAAGTGGAAAGTGACGTGTAAAAATTTCAAATCTTTACGTTTACAACACATTATAAATGTAATTTCATACTTGCACAGTTTTCACTGTTTTAAAAGCACTTTTCAATTCTATACCCATTTCTTATGATTTTCAATGCATTATACCTCACGAGTAACGAGACTGAAATACATTAAATGAAATAAAAAAAAGATGAAATATAAATTGAGATGAGGCAATAATACACTTGAAATAGACGTTATTATAAGAGGCGGGTAGGTGAAATTTTGCGTAAAGAGTACGATTACAAGGTCATAAATATAATAAGCTGCGTGTATTGTAGATAATATCAACCCCAAAAGTAACTTTAAAATCAGTCAACAGCTATAGACACAATGCTCAGTGCGTGGTTGATTGAAATGCGGTATACACATTTATACACAGGCACACACACAGACAGAGATATAAATATATAGGAATTGATCGAAGGGGTCGAACCCCTGCTGCATCAGGTTTGCCATTGTGATGTATCGGAGGGACGTTGAAATTTTATTAGGCAGCATTTTTCAGGCCTAATCTCGAAGAGGATTATTGTCTGCTTTGAAATGGTTGCCACAATCAAAGAGAGAGAATGAAAGCAAGAGAAAAGGGATGAACAAGAGATTTGTTTGGGATAGGTGCGAGGAAAAGAGAAGAGTTTGAGGCCGTATAGGTAATTTTTATTGTAGAGCGCGGCTTTTGTGTGCAGGCACGTGCGGACAGGCGAAATTTTTTGTTTCTTTATTCGGGACATACGACTGCACGTATGCAGCTGAAAGTGGCGATCGCACCCGCGTAAACAAGCGACTAACAACTGAAGTGAGAGAGAGAGAGAGAGAGAGAGAGAGAGAGAGAGAGAGAGAGCGGGAGAATGAGAATGAGAGAGCGGCGTATAGGGCCGATTGTATCTGTGTTTGCTCGGCTGATCGATGATCGGCGCTAATTCTTGTTCACAGCGTGAGGCCGCTCTCGGACCTATTGGAAAAGTCAGTCGGACAAGGGGCGCCCGCTAAGCTCTCGAGACCGACTAAAACCACTGTGTTGTGACCTGCTGCTGCCGGCGCCAGCTCTGCCCTGCAATTTATCCCATTATTCGCGCGCAATTTTCCAGAATGCCAAGCGACAAAGCGACGCAATGTGCTACACTTCGCGCCCCCCGCGTTAATCATCAGCTGCATGCTCTGATGTAAATAAAACTCGAGCGTCTTTTGGATTTTTCTTCTCTTCTTTCTCTCTCTCTCTCTCTCTCTCTCTCTCTCTCTCTCTCTCTCTCTCTCTCGTTTTTTTTTGCTCGTTGGAGCGGTTGGCTCGCTCAATGGTCAGATGACACCTTTTTCCGCGCCTCTTTGTTGCGCCTCGTTGCTCTCGCGAGCAAGTAGTAGAGGAAAAAAAACGGGAGGAAATAGTTGGGAAGAGAGAGAGAGAGAGAGAGCGAGAGCGAGAAAAAAACGAAACAGTTCTGTTTAAAACAGTCTCGCGGACAATGCGCGAGCGCGGAGATTACCGGCAGGGATTAGGCCTCGTAAAAGCCTGGATCCTCATTATCATGTCCTCGGGCATCAGCAGCAGCAATGATGCAGTGCCGAGCCGCGCTTCGGAATGGTTTTAAAAATATACTTTTTCTCGTTCTCTTGTTTTTTTTCTCCCGTGCGATTTCCCGTTTCCACGGGCGTCGGCGACGACTAATTGAGAGAGGAAACCACGGCGGCGCGCTTAGGGGCGGCTGTAGGGCACTCGAAAATAAATTCGGTAAAAAACAATCGGAGCCGCATGCCCATACGCGCGCGTATGACTCGTATTTTCCGGCTGCTGTCTCTCTGTATTTTTTTACTTTGTTTCTCCGTTTTTTTCGTGCGCGGCGTATAATCTTGACAGTGGTTCTATTCTTAGCGAATAGAGAGAAAAAAGGGCGAAAAAAAAGTGAGCCGCGTCTTCCTGTGACGCGGGAAGTATTATTGTCATACACGCTGGCGGAGCGCGGGGAGAGAAAGTGGCTATGTGCAGGGAGGGTGGCTTCGTAGGCAGGCGGGCAGGCGGCAGGGAATTGAACGTGCCGAGCGAGGCGACTTTCACCCAATTATCGCTGATTCGCAGATGGCAGATACGTTTGAATAATGAAACTTATTGTCGGGAGGGGAGGGTGTATCTGTGGCGCGGGTAAAAAGTAGGCGCAGCGCGCGAGGATTTCTCGCGGCTGCAATTAGCTGGGTGAGTGGCGAGCGGCGGCGGAGGGGTTTGCCTCGGTACACGGCAATTGGCGACTGGCTGTTTGGAGCTCGAGCTCGAGTGAGAGATAATGCAGGCGCGCAAAATGGGGCCAGCTTGCGCGGCGCAGCCCGTAAACTTAATCGGGCGAGGCTGTTTGTAAGTGCGGCGAAATTCACGGCAGCGGCAGCGGAGAATCACTCAAGTTTGCGAGAGAGAGTTACGTCTTTTTCAGGCCGAGCGAGCTGCCCAGCGGCCAGCAGTAAAATCGAGAAAGAGCCGAGTCGAGGCAAAAAGCCAAAGAAAGTGCTTAGCCTGCTGCGCCTGCTTGCCGGCCAGCCAGCTAGCCAGCGATAATCACAATAATTCGGAGCCGATGGATTTCCTAGGCAGCACCTCTCCTCCTCGTCGCTCATTCGCTGTAGCAGCTTCATCTGCGCGCTCCTCGGTAAAAAGCCTCTCTCGCTCTCTCGCTCTCGCGGCAAAAAGTATCCTTAACCCGCGGGCCCAGGCCCAGCCCAGCTCTCCTGCCGGGGCAAAAAATTTCTCTTTGCCGTTTTATATTTCAATCTCGGCGCGCAGCGCAACGAGCGCCAGCGCCTTTACGACCTGTAATTGTTGCACTGGCAACTCCACTCTGCTCCGCAGTCTCTCAACGCCACCACTTTGTTCCTCGGAAAAACGCCGTCGGCTCCTTCCTACCTCGCTTCTCTGAATCCTAAATAGCTGCAGCAGCAGCAGCATCGCCAACAGAGAGCGAACAAAAAAACGAAAGAAATATCGTGCAACACGCCTAGACCAACGGTGCAGCTCTCAATCCTTTCCTCGTCTCTCCTCCTGCCGCCATTTCCGCAGGAAATCCGTCCAGCTCTTATTTGCCCCTTTTCAGCCCTCGTTAGTTTATCTCCTCTCGCTAAACTCGTCCAATCTTTTACGCAATTCTTCTCGCCAGTCGCGCCGTGCAAACCTCCCAACCAATTGTCATGCCATACCTTATGTAACGTCCCTCGTTTAGATATTTCATAAACAATTCTAACCGCGCGCGCGCGCGCGCGAGCATTGTTCAAGGCCCAACGTATTTATTTAATTGCCGCTTCGTCAATAATTCCGCATTTTTCTATATACCGATCTCTCGCTCTCAACTATTTCAGTCGCGGACTCCGCCGACAATGCAGCTGCGATAATCGCAAGATGCGACTAATTACTCGCACTAATTTCAGCAAAAACCCATCCGACTCGATCAATATCACATAATATCGCATTGCGTGAAAAACATGACTACGACGTCACGGCATCTCTCTCTCGCTCTCTCTCGCTCTCTCTCGCTCTCGCTCTCGTCGGGTTGGACTCGATTTCGCAAACTTGTCAATCACTATGTGCTCGCGCAAAGCAAAGCTCCTTTACTTCTTCTCCACTAATAACGTTCACCATTTAATATCGAACTAGAAACTATCGCCTGGCTTGGATTAATATTTACGTGCGTAGAGGCCACGCCGCGCGCGCATATATCTGAATATTCATTCTCGCCATATCGATCGAGAAGAGAGAGAGAAGAAACTAAGCGATCTTATCAATCGATCTATCTCGCGAGGTTTTATTGGATCGAATGATTGTAAGTATATATCGTGCGCGCGTGGTAAATGCAATTTTGACAGATCAGATTCAAGGCGCTCTTATACACAGCAACTGCGTGAAAAAATTGTCTGATTTGGTTAAAACGCTTTTCGCATAGGAGTTTTGGCGCGGATATCGGGAGATTGGGAGCTCCGGTAGTAGGTTGAAAATGAGTGACGTGCGCGCGCGTATTTAAGCGGGGTCAGCAGGAGCAGAGCGGCAATAACATGGCAAGTGTATCGGAGCGATTGCGCTCGCTCGCGTAAAACTGGTTTATGATGGGTGGCTAATGCTAAGGTTGCTGCCGATGGCGGCTACCTCCTCCTCGTCGTCGTCGTCGTCTTGATGATGATGATGATGATGATGGGGACAAAGGTAAATGATGATGATGATGATGAGAATGATTCAAATCGAGGGCCCATCGAGAGAGTGAGAGAGAGAAAGAGGATCCATCGAAGCTGAGGTGAGGCAGAGCAGCAGCGGTGGCGGCGGCGCTCTTTTATAGAGAGCGAGTATAGTTGAGCTGCTATAGCGTGCGCTAATGTGAACGCGCGTAGGTATACAAGGCTGTCCTTGTCTGCTGCTCTCGTTCGATGCCTGCTCTGGCCGCAAGTTAAAGGCAGTTGCTGCTGCTGTTGCTGCTGCTGCTGCTGCTGCTGTGGCGGCGGTGGCGGAGGAGCAGCTGGTAGGTGCCTGGGAATCTCTCGCTCTTTATCTCACCAATTATACGTACGATTCTTCCTCTAATTGCTCCCTGGACGCCCAACGCCGAGCGCGCGACTCTCTTTCTGCATCGCCCGCCGACTTTGTTGTCGCTGCTGCTGCTGCTGCTAGCAAACTTTTTCAAAGGCCCGTGAGTAGCAGCAGCAGCAGCAGATCCTTCTTCTTTGTTTACCTTTGCTCGTCTCTCGCTCTCTCGCTCCCTTCGCGATGGCCCGTAAATCAACGAGCAGAGCTCTCGGCACGGCGCGCATACCTAATTGAGCAATTGATTCGATGGCAACTTTCCGCTCGCTCTCTCGCGATTGATTGATGCTACCTAATGAGCAATTTGACGTTTGGCTTTTAATCCCGCAGCAGCGTCGACCACGGCGGCCACGGCAGCTCATTAATCCGTCTCTCGTTATTACACATTTTATTGCGTACATGCTCTCTCCCTCTCTCGGCGTCGCAGTCGCCGGCGCTGTCTAACGCGAGCGCGACCATGAAATCTTATGATCTATCAACGTATAATTTGTCAGCAATAGCGTACGCTTACGCAATAGCTCGCGATCTCGCGCGCGCGTGTTCTCCTGCGCGTTAGATTTTTACCGATCGATTCCTTTCTTCTTTCGCTGCTGCTGCCGCTATACTTAGTTCCATATCGATATCTCCAACGATCCTCTTTAGCTGCCCCGTGCAGCTGATCCGTCGCATCCACGCGCAATTCTCAACTGCCATGCCGCCGCTCGTGCCAGCCCCCTAATCCACTTTGACGATAAACCTTCTCTCCTCTCTCTCTCTCTCTCTCTCTCTCTCTCTCTCTCTCTCCAAATCTTTCTTCTCTTTTTACCTTTTTCCCTTACTTTTTTTCCCTCGCTAGGTACGTCTGTTCATCGGCGATCACAATATCTTTAGGAAAAATCAACGGAAGCGTCTGGCGCGCCTTAGCCTTCGATGCTTCCAAGCTAGCTACAGCAAGTCATCGATAAATTTATAATTTCGTTTAATTATTTCGGCAGCTAGTCTGCTGCTGCAAGGATGCGCGAGAAAGGAAGAGGGAAAAGAGTGGAGACGAGACGGCGCGAAGTTAAAAATATAATGTCGTTGGTGTGTTAATTGATGGTCGTCGGTGGCGGCAGCGGCGGCACAGCTGACTGACTGCTATAGGTATCATACGCGCGGAGAGAAGCGCCGAAAAGTATGCGAATAAATCGCTGCGATGTGTGTGCGCGCGCTCTCGCGAATTAAACATTCAGCGCATTAATATGACAGCGCGAAAAAACCTGTCTTCGCGTGTCCTCGCCAAAACGGGCTGCTGCTGCTACTAAGTTGTGTCTGTGCGTGTGTGTGTGCGGTGTGCATCTGCGGCTAGCCTATATCTCTAAGCACGTATGCCTACTTGGATTTTATTCGATCCGAGCTTTTTGTTTTGTTAAGCGAAATTATATCATTGTGCTCGCGCGGTTGGGCGACAAGTATAACGATGCGCGCAGGTGGGCAGCAAATAGTCCAGGGGGGATGGCGAATTGGATTTAGCCTCTGGGTGGCTGCGGCGATAAAACAAGCGAGCACAGGATCTTTGGCAGGGCAGCGAGAGAGAGAATGAGAGAGCAAGGCGTCATCAACAGGTTGGCGGCTCGCTGTACCGTGGGCCGCGCTCCTAGTACGTTCGTTCGTTCGCTCGCTCGCTCGCTCGTTTTCAAGGTCAGGGGCCGCTCTAGTAGCTATTGCATCAGAGAGCGCGAGCCGCCAGCAGAGAACGAGACGGAAAGTGACAGTGCGACTCGATATAGTACAACCGAAGGCAAGTTGTTGGAGTTGGCCCGATCGGGCCCGATCGCCGTATGCGATGAATCTCTCTGCGGCGCGGCTAATAATGATTATTCCATTTTTTTCCTCTCGAGTTGCGTTGTTGGTCCTTTGTGCGTACGTTGAGTATATAGAAGCGAGCGAGCGAGCGAGCGAGCGGCTCTAGGCGAGTGGCCGTGACTTTCAAAATCTCCTTCTTTTTGGGCTCTCGATTCACGGCCGGTCATTAAGGTCGCCGACTATTTGAATCGAATTTACGAGTGCTGGCCCGGGGCCATGCCGCAGCAGCTAGAGCAGCTCGCCGCTCGCTCCTTTCTATACTATTACCTATAGCTGCCGAGGCCGCAAACGCAAACTTACTTACATTGCATCGACCACCGGACTACATATCTTGTATATCTCCGTCCGTCAGCTACCGATTTCCGGCTTTCCTATCATAGCATACTACTCGCCTTCCTTCTATTTTCATGCTATTTTTCGACTGGATGTAATATTACGCACGGTCAGTCGCGAGAGGCAACCACGCACGAAAAAAACAACAACCATTTTTCAAGTGTTAGCTGCGTGCTCGTGCCGATCCGTCTCCTTGATAAACGAATGATCGATCATAGCGACAGCGACACCAGCAACAGCTCGAATAGCAAAGTGTAGACATCATGCGTGCATATACGCACGCAGCAGCTATTTCGAGTGAGCTGCCGCTGCTGCTGCTGCTGCTGGACCGAAAATTGTGCAATCGACGAGTGAGAGAGCTAAACAGGAACCGTATAAAGGCGACTAGCTG
Source organism: Galeopsomyia nigrocyanea (assembly GCA_035047105.1). NCBI lineage: Eukaryota > Metazoa > Arthropoda > Insecta > Hymenoptera > Eulophidae > Galeopsomyia > Galeopsomyia nigrocyanea. The sequence continues at coordinate 24,911 of JAWWMK010000044.1, forward strand.
CAAACTAGCTATTAGCTCGGAGAGCACGAACTTGACACCGGCAAGGACGCGCCTTTCGAAAGGAGGAAATTTCAAGTCTATCCTGCCTGCCTGCCTGCCTGCCAGCCTATCTCGCCCCTACCTCCGCGTCTTTCAAACTCCAGCCTAGCCATAAGCACCTATTCATTTCAATCGCTTATGTCGCTGTCGAAATTTTCAGTGACTTTTCCCCCATGTATTCGATTGTTCGACCGCGCTCGCAGTACAAAGTACACGCATATAACGCGCACAATTGACTCTCGAGAGTATGGTTTATCTGGAGGCGACGGCGGCTGCGGCAGCGACGGCACGTGATGCTCTTGTGATCAATGTCGATGCGAACTTTTACATCATCCATCTGTAATTAACGTGCGCTCTCTCGCTCTCCCGCTCGCTCTCCCGGCCTTTTGACGTTTCCTTGTATTTTTGACACTTAATATTTGACAGCTAGCAGTACCAGCGCCGATCAGATTTATCTAGATTCTCCGCGTAGCTGTACGTTTTAATCATCACTTATTTTACATTCTGCAAATCATCGTCCACAGTCCAGTCTCTCTCTCTCTCATTCTGCCGAGGTTGCTGCTGCCGCTGCAGACTACCTACTTGTAATCGCTTATTACGACGTTAGATATATTTGCCTTCTTTTTGCTCGGCTCGCAGCTCGCTCTCTCTCGCGCAACGGCGTTTGTCAAATGTTTTTCCCCCGCAGCGCCGCCGCTGCGTTCTGCATATTTACTTTTCGTCTGCCCCAGTCGTCGTCGTCGGCGGCTAATTTGTCAGTCTGCGAAATAATCGGGCCTGCGCATGATTCATTGGCGACGTAAGATAGGCGCAGCGGCAAAAAGTCGTAACCTTTGCTCGATAAGCCGCAAGCGAGCACACTCTGCCGCACTCTGCACCTGCTGCCAGCATTATATGCTTGTTTCTCGTCCGCGCGCGCGCAGATTACGGCTGACCTTTACGTAACGGCGCGTCTGCCGAATCAGAAGCAAAAAACAACAAATGAAAACAAAGCGAAAGAGAGTGACGTCCCGCGGTGCGCCGCGCCGCTCGATTCGGCTCGATTAGCGAATGGCTGAAACATTTGGGAGGAGCGAGTCCTTGGGCCGCGCACAATGCCTATGCATATTCCTGTTGTCTATATTTGGCAATGAGCGCGGGGAGATAAGAGGAGTCCGCGGCGAACAAGGAAAAGTGGAGAGTGCTAACGTATGGTTTTGCGTTTGTTGCAGATATTCGGGAGCAAGGCGGACCTGCAGCTGCACACGCAGATCCACATGCGCGAGGCCAAGCCCTACAAGTGCACCCAGTGCTCGAAGGCGTTCGCCAACTCGTCCTACCTGTCGCAGCACACGCGCATCCACCTGGGCATCAAGCCCTACCGCTGCGAGATCTGCCAGCGGAAGTTCACCCAGCTGAGCCACCTGCAGCAGCACATCCGCACGCACACCGGCGACAAGCCCTACAAGTGCCGCCACCCCGGCTGCACCAAGGCCTTCAGCCAGCTGTCCAACCTGCAGTCGCACTCGCGCTGCCACCAGACCGACAAGCCCTACAAGTGCAACTCCTGCTACAAGTGCTTCAGCGACGAGCCCAGCCTCCTCGAGCACATACCCAAGCACAAGGAGAGCAAGCACCTCAAGACCCACATATGCCAGTACTGCGGCAAGAGCTACACCCAGGAGACCTACCTGGCCAAGCACATGCAGAAGCACGCCGAGCGCACGGACAAGCGCCCGCCCATCGTCGGCTCGGGCCTCAGGCCCCACGGCGGCTCGGCCGCCGCCGCCGCCGCTGCGGCCGCCGCCCTCCACCCCATGGCGCACGCCGTCGCCGCCGC
>JAWWMK010000044.1:27486-42673 GCA_035047105.1 Galeopsomyia nigrocyanea
AACTACCCGTTTTAAATCAAACCGGCCGCCATGCTCCAGACCGCACTTGCGGACCCACCATCTAAACGTACCCTAAATTGCGGTCGATACTCAGTCGATAGTACAAACGTATTACACTTACCTATAAGACACAAATTCAATGAAGAATCCTTAGATATAGTTCGTACTGTCCGTCGATCATGCGCGGTTCTGATCTGAGTATATTTTGTGTTTACTTGAGACTCTTGAGCGGATTGCAACTGCAAGATGAGCGTAGTCACAGTGTCACTGTCAAATTACGATGGGAGGGCGGTGATTCATAATGTTATCAACATTAGTATTTTAAATTATTGAGCTTTTCCAAAACAACAATCTCTGACAATGGCTTTTCTCGAAGTAAGTATCCATGTCTATCAAAGAATAATACTTTTAAAGTGTGGAGCGACAGATTTTATAACCTATCAGCATAGTTTGGCGGTGGAAAAAACAATTTCGTTTTATTAGCAACAATCAACAGGCAAATTGTTTTGCTTTCAGTGGCGTCGTTTCAATTTCTTCGATCTGAAAAAAGACGTCGATTCTGGAAAAATTGCCGAAGTCCTCGGGGTAAATACATATTTTTACATTATTATTGTTATTATTATTTACTAATTTGTGATTATTTAGGATGCACGAGTCACTGCTGCTACAAGTGGCAATGGACATTTGGTATTTGGTGATAACGTAGGCAATGTTCATCTTGTTAATAGACAATATGAAATTGTTACTTTTAGAGCTTACGAAACCACATTGTCCATTGCTCAACAAGTGCAAAATTCCACATACCTATTCACAATTGGTGTAAGTATCATACAATATTATACTTCCAATGTGGAAAGTGCTTTAAATAACCTTGTACTTGCCATTCTCAGGAAGATGAACCTGGATGTAATCCAACGATAAAAGTGTGGAATTTAGCTAAAAAGGATAAGCAAGGTTACCCCTTATGCATCCGAATAAGTAGAGCCATTCCCAGTTACAGAGCAGTACCAGCGAGTGCTTTATGTGTCCATTCTAGTCTAACACTAATGGCTGTTGGATTTGAGGATGGTTCCATCATGCTTTACAGGTACATAAATATTTCAATAGTTTCATCCATAAATTAGTTTTCATACTATAATTTTGTCATTTTTCTAGGGGTGACCTGACTCGAGAAAGAAAAAATAAAATTAAAGTATTGAAAGATAGTAATTCTGTTATAACGGGGCTTGCAATAAAATCTACAGGAAAACAAATTCATTTGTTTGTAGCAACTACAAATAGTGTTTACTTGTACAACATCACAGTCAAAGATAAAGAATATAAATCTTCCTTAGATAATATGGGTTGTTCTAGAAACTGTAGTATCCTTGCAGAATCAAAGCAAGACAGTCATTTCATGATTGGCCGCAACGACGTAAGTTGCTTTGTCTTGTGGGACAGAAATAGTGTCTGGAATCGATTATTTACATGAATCATTGTTTTCTTACTAAAATGAATTGTTTTCAAGGCTATTTATTGTTACACTCCTGATGGTAGAGGGCCATGTTATGCTGTAGAAGGTCAAAAAATAATGCTTGAGTGGTTCAGAAGTTATCTTGTAATCATAGCTAAAGATTCAGGATCTGTACATAGACCTACATCTGTATCTTCAAAGTCGAGGTTTGTTTACATACGCATTACTACCATCTAACTAAAAATTAATTTATGGAATGACAACTCCATTTCAAATTTCAGTGCAATTGAACCTATACCTGCTGGAGCAGAAAAACATATGATAACAGTTCTTGACATCCAAAATAAATTTATTGTTTTTTCTGCATCTATGTTGATTGTTCAAGCAGTATTATCTGAATGGGGAGGTTTTTTTATACTGGGTGGAGACTGTAAATTATATCATTTAGACGAGAAAGATTTGCAATCAAAACTGGCACTTTTGTTTAAGAAAAACTTGTATGATGTTTCTATAAGGTATTATTTGATTAAATAATTACATTGCTAAAGAGTTTGGGTCTGTGTTAATGTAAAAAATGATGACTACTTTTCCAGGATAGCTAAAAATCAACATTATGATGCTGAAGGTCTGGTTGACATATTTCGCCAGTATGGTGATCACCTTTATTCCAAAGGAGATCATAATGGTGCTATTGAGCAATACATTAAAACAATTGGCAAGCTGGAACCATCTTACATCATTAGGAAGTTTTTAGATTCACAGCATATAGATTACTTAACTACATACCTTCAAGCCTTGCATAAACAAGGACAAGCAACTGAAGACCACACAACTTTGCTGTTGAATTGTTATACCAAACTCAATCACACAGATAAATTGAAAGAATTTATTATGGTAGATACCTTTTTTTTAATACACATTTGCTAAAATATTTTCAATGAAACATTAATCTTATTTTGTAAATATTCCTGATAATACTACTACTAACATATTTTTTTTCAGACAAAAGATCGCGAAGTAGACTTTGATGTTGAAATAGCTATAAAAGTTTGCAGACAAGGTTCACCTGAAGATGCACTGCTCTTGGCACAAAAACATGGGAAACATGAATGGTATCTTCGCATTCAAATAGAAGATAAAGCAGAGTATAATAAAGCTTTGGAATACATTGCGACATTAGATTTTGAAGAAGCAGAAATGAACATGAAAAAATATGGAAATGTATTGATAGAGAACGTTCCCAACGAAGCGACGCAGTTTTTGAAGACTCTTTGTACAAATTATGTACCATCTAACAAATTATCATCAGATAAAGTATGCTTTTTATTTGCAATAAATATCAGAAAAAATTAATTTTATGATGAAAATCTTTACATATACTTTTAATTTCAGGAGCAACTTCCTGAAAAAGCTAATCCTGAAGATTTTATCCACTTATTTCTGAATAATTCCGAAAGATTAGTTGAATTTCTGGAGCATTTAATCAAGACTGATGTCAAGTAAATAAAAATAATTTTAATACAACTGTCGATTGAATGTAATCAAAAATTTGAAATTGAATACTATTTTTCATCTGCAGGTGGAGTACGGCAGTTTATAATACATTAGTAGAACATTATTTACATGTTTGGTCTTCCCTCACTGATGATATAGCCAAACTACAGTATGAGCAGAAAGTCGTTCGCCTAATGCAGAGTTCAAATGCGTCTTATGACAAAGACCAAATACTTATCTTATGTCACCAACATAATTTTCGACGAGGTGTTTTATATTTATATGAAGAACGAAAGTTGTAAGTATATGGCTATCGTTTCAGCATTACTCTTCATTCATTTTTTCAATTTATGTTTGTATGGTACTGTGCAGATATCAAGAAATATTGCAATATCATTTGCGAGAAGGAGACAGCGAACAAGTTCTAGCTACTTGCAATAAGTTTGGTCGCCAAGATCCTAATTTGTGGATACAAGCATTGTGGAGTGTTGCTTGGAATAAAAACGCTCCACCCAAATTATTATCTAGCATACTTGATTACATCGGTAAGATGAGAAATAATATATTAAAATATAAAATAATCAAAGCTACGATTCTAACAAAGCTCTATCTTCAGCTAAAGAAAAACTACTATCTCCATTGATGGTGATTGATGCGTTATCAACATCGCGAACTTGCACTCTAGGAGATGTTAGGAGCTATTTAAATAGTGTATTGCGGCAAGAGCATGAACAAGTAAAAGCTGATACTGAATTGACTAAAAAATATCAAGCAGATACTGAAAAATTGAGAGAGCAAATCCAAAGCATAAAGAATAGTACAATCATTTTTCAAGGTTCACGTTGCAGTGCTTGTCACCATCAACTAGAATTGCCATCAGTGCATTTTATGTGCCAACATTCTTACCACCAGCAGTAAGTTTTTGCACCAAGTTTGCAAATGTTACAGCAACACCTTTTACTATACAAAACATTTTTCAGTCCAATTCAATAATATTTTTACTCCATAGTTGTTTTCAAAGTTTCTCTGAAAATGAAAATGAATGCCCGGCCTGTTTACCAAATAATAAAAAATGGCTCGATATTATAAGGGTGCAAGAACAGTCAAAAGATCTTCATGAAACGTTTCATAGTTTATTGGATAGAGCAGAAGATCCATTTTCTTTAGTAGCTGATTACTTTGGTCGAGGCGTTTTCAAAAAACTAATGGTAATAACTGAGTGGCAGCAATCACAAGCTGATAAACCACAGCCAAATATTAAACAACAACAGTCGACCTCCTACAATACTTATGGGCCAGGTGCAGAAGCTAAAATTAGACTAACAGAGGGTAAAAACACTACACTAGGTAATATTCATTTTTATTACGCTTCATAGCAAATCAATGTATCTAATTTTGTATTCTTTTTTAAATAGTCAAACCAGAGCAGCGACGTCCCACGAATGATTTGTTTCCATCTCAACCAGCAGCTGGTAATTTTTTGCGTTCATTAAATAAGCCAGACGTTTACTCGTCATCTTTGGAAGCTAACATAACGGGGAACGACATTCGGATGGCTCATGCTAGTTCAAGGAAGGAATCGCCAATACCTATTCGAGAAGCTAAAATTATAAATAATCCAACACCAAAGTCATCACCAGCTGATAAAGCATTTATTCCACCTAAAACACCAATAGTGCCATCCAATCCTTTTAAAGAAGAGTATGACGAATCGAAGAATCCTTTCGCGGAAGATGATGATAAAAATAATCCATTTAAAGATGATTATGACGACGATTATGACAAAAACTTGAATAGATTTACTCATTAATTTTTCAAACTCTGCAAGAATTTGTCAAGAACGAATCAATACGTACGTATGTACAGCGTCATTTCGTTTCTACACTTTGTTTATTTTGATAATTTAGTGAAATTTTGTATTAAACTACGTGATTTATATGTATATGTATATTTGTTAAATGACATAACATTAAAAAAACTGTTAAAAATTGAAAAAATATTTAATTTATTTCAATAATGGAGAATCTTAATACATAAAATCGTAAATTTCAAAAACTATCTCTGCTGATTCTCCATGTACATATCTTATTACTAATTGTAAAAGCATTCAAAGTATTTACACTAATAGGATCGAAGATTTTTGGATCAAGTGACATAAAATGTTCTGGCGTGCTCTTGGGGTTGTAAAACTTGTCAAGACTAGGTTTAATGTCTTTATTCCGAGGTTCTGGATCTTTGGTGCGTGTTAATCTGGTAGGAAGTTCGTCATCATCTACTGATAAATTGATTAAATTTTTGTAGACAGATTCATAAGGGGCAAAATCTAATACAGCTGAAACCTAAAACATTCATATAAATAATACAAATAAATTTTTCAAAATGAGAATTATAGGTATAATTATAAGTTCTTAAATTTGCTCTTACTTTTCCTTGTACCAAATTTCTATAAGTTGCTGGTAGACTTTCTACATCATTTATCAGTCTTTCCTCTCCAATTTCCTTCAATTTTTTCATAACACAAACTGCTGAATTATATTCTGGTTGAGACAGTAAATTTTTAGATACAATATCTTTATTTTTATAAGACTTTTTCAAATGGCATTTTGAATGATCATTGGGCATTAGATCTGACATCTCTGGTTGCACTACAATATTGCTTGCTTTTCCAGTAATATTGAATAAAGATCTTGTTTTTGTCTGTGATGATGCTTGTTTATTTACATGTTTATTATATACAGAAGGAACTGACTTAAATTTTGCACATGGCATAACTTGAAGTTTTCTTTGTACTTTAACAGATTTTTTAGTATTTATATTTCTATTTTTATTGAATGATGCAAAAGTAGAATCTCTCAAAATGTCAGAATTTTTTGACGCTTTAACTTTATGAAATGATTTACGAAAATCCTTATGTCCATCATTGTTTTCTTTATTTTCCTGTTGAGGGGCATGAGCCATCTCAAGTTCCCGATTATCCAATTTAACTTTATTTTTACTTCCTTGTTGAAATTTGTGGATATTAAAGTTGTCAACTATTTTAAGTTCTTTTATATCTTCATCACTGTCATCAAGGTGTACGCAAGGTATACTTTTTTCAATTGGACTAACACAATTTGGATTGTAAATTTTTTTATGTATTTGATTCAATTTCATAGATGGTGCTTTGGGAAACCCTTTGTCAGTTTCTGCAATAGTTACTCCTTCCAGCTGATCTGCACAATTTTGTATTTCTAAATCATTTTTATTCGTTTGATTAAGTTGATCATTAGTAAGATGCACATAATTTGCAGGAGTTTCAGAAATTGATGTTTCTGATTTTGACATCACAAGTTGCTTGGAATCGATTTCGTTACAATTATCATTAGAGTTTATACTATTTTTCACATTCTGGCTATTGGATTTTTTAATAACATTCTGTTCTGCAATTACTTGAACATCATTTGTGTTTTCTAGATTTTTTAATAATAACCGTTTCCCATTTTTCAATACTTTAATTGGTAAATTGATAGGGACAATGCTTTTTACTTTTACTTTTGCTTTCTCTTGAATATGATTCACTTTTTTAGGTATTGCTGGCTCAGTAGCGTTTTCAGAATTATGGCTAAATCTAACTTTTGGTTTCTCCATATTAAATTAAAATAAAAACGGTTATATTCATAATATGTTTAGTTTTAACACTGTAAACTCTAATAAACACATCAAATTTATAATCACTACTGTCACATATTTTATGATATATTTTTAATCGAATCGACGTTGTTTATAAATAATTCAAATTAAATTATGTACATACTCCGGCGTCGTCTCAATACGATAAATATAATAGGTATGTATTAGAAGTTAACAAATCCAACCATAATCGTTCCTTTGATTGAAGATTGAAAACTAAACCGCGGCAACAATAACAGACTCAAGTCTAGAATACCTAACCTTAAACAAGAAATCGAACATTCGTTACTAACTTCATATTCTAATTTCTGACGCACTGACATATGCCGCATATGCTCAATAATAGAATGGCATCAAAACATTTCATATCAAATACATTGAGTTGAGTAAAATAAGTTTAGATTGACGCTAAGCCAAGTTGAAATGTTTTTTGCATGTACGATTTATACTGTATTTTATTGTATGTACAAATTTTGAGGTTAATTCAGTCTCAATACTCTCAATCGTAAATAAAATAACGGTGTGTACTCATTGATTGCGCTATATTGATGCAAATAAAGTGTTTATGTCAACAATGAATAATTGTTTTTCAAATAAAAGTGTGGTATTTCAAGTGAGTGATAGAAAAAATTTTAAATAAGATTGCATCAAAGATGTCATTATGTTCATCAGTTTTTTGAGAGTTGCACAATTTTACTTATTTCAGAACCCAGAATGTAAACCACTGGAGAAATTGAAATTAATAGTCCAAGGCAATGGAATTACTCAAACCATCTCTGCTCTGGTAAACATTTTTTCGATAAACATGTAATAATTGTATAAATGCAATAATAACAATGTTTAATTCTAGGATGAATATTGGGTTGAAGATAAAAAGTTTTTGACTTACGAGTCTCCTATTTTCATTGATGAAAATGGAAAAAATGTGATTGGTGCAAAAGAGAGATGGCTTGAGCTAGCCAAGTTTTATCTTGATGATTCAACTTGGTTACTTTGTTTACCTTTTTTCAAGTAAGTTCATTATAATATTTGATGGTCCTCTGTGGTTAGCTCAAATACATGATTATGTTTTTAGATTTTGGTCAAATATTATCTACAACACATCTATAATGAAGTCTGTTGTTAGTTTTCTGCAAGAAGCACCAATTTTTTACCATTTAGATAATTTTTCTGATTTGGACATAAAAGAATATTCCGATAAAATCAGAAAAAACATTCTTTATGTTTTTGCAAGACTTGTGACCAATAAAGAAAGTGCTACAGAATATATTACTTTATCCCAGCATGCAAGTTTGTTGTATGACAAGTATATTTTAACAATTCCAATCATATTAGATTTGTGTCAACAATATGGCCGCGATAATAAAAAAATTATTGAAAAAATAATAAATTCAGCATTTACTCTGCAACCTTTATATAAAGAAGATCTACAAAAAGCTGCTTCATTTATCACTCAGGTAAAGTGTTCTGATTATGATAATTTTAATTTCTAGAATTTATCTAAAACTTTTATAACAATAAATTTTCCATTTTAGGCAATGAAAGATATCGAGCGTCGATTTGAAGATTGTCCTGCTGATCAAGAAGGAAGGGCAGTGCTTCTCTCAGATAGAGGGGGAGCTAATGTTGAAATTACTTTATCTGACTTGGAAGATATTATATTATATTTATTAGATATTGTATCTACCATTGATATCTTTTTAGATATCTATCCTGATGCTGTATGTAACTTCAAGTGTGATCACTTCATTACAAAGTAAATAATATTAAAAATATTTTCCATGGGCATTTGTAAATTCCATTTAAAAAATATATCCTCTAAAAGTAGCTTCAATTACAGGTTAATATCAATCTATTGTAATACAATACCAGAAATGTATAAAAGATTAGATGTTCTAGCATTCAAAGATGAAACTATTGCCAAATTCATGGAATTGAAACACAGACTTGATGTAACAAGAATCGAGATTATCAATGTTTATCGCACTATTGTACATAAAGATGTAAAGAATATTATTGATAACAAGTAAGATAATATTTAATTTTACGTAAAAAAGGAAGTATTTCCTCTTTATAAATTATTCTTCTAAAGAAATTTTATTTTTCAGAGATTCTCTTCCACCTTCTGAAGTGGGACAAGTTATAGAACACTTTCTAAACAGTTTATCTTGTACATTATCTGAAAAAGAATTTGTTATAGATTATCATAATCTATATCCAGTCACTGATGATTTGCAAATCTTATTGGAGTTAAATCCTGACATGTATCCTTAAAGACAATACATAAACCAATTTTTACAAAATTTAAGTAGAAACTTAAAAGCACAAATGATAAGTATTTCATTACTATTCAGTTTGATAGTTGATGTTACTACTTAAAGTATTTCGTAGAAATAGCGGTTATTTTTATTAAAATGGCTGTGCAAATTTTTCTAATGAATCAACTAAAAATAATTGTATTTTATGACAATCTCTTGACTGTAATTTGAATTCAATTTATTATAATTTTTGAAGAAATTAAATTGATTTATTTCACAAATAATATTTCCTTAATATTAATGAAATAGAGATACAGTAAAATGTGAGTATATTGTAAATTCAATTTTTTCATTTTTGGATGAACCCGTTACTTCAACATTGTCAGCTTCAACTAAAAAATTGCCTGTATGTATGAAGAATAAAATTACGTAGCTCTACATTGATTCAGTTTTCGTAGATAACAAATTTGAACATAATTATAATTCAGGAACCAATTCCCGGGTCTAGTAATATTCAGCAAGAAAACGTAAATAACATAAAAAATGAACCCAATGGCATTGCATTACCAACCACAAGTATTAAAAATGAGCTGGAAATATTAGCTCTTATTTCTGAAGTTAAAGATGTTTTATGCGATCTTGGCGAAGGATTTATTGAGGTAATGATTTCAAATTGATTTGGTGATATTAATAGTTTTGTATGAAAATGTTTATTTTTGTTTCAGAAATGTCTCAAACATTTCAATTATAATAAAGAAGCAGTCATAAATGCAGTATTAGAAGATTCTTTACCAACTGAATTGAAGAACGTGGATCATTACCTTCCTTATATACCACCAGATCCAGAGGTATACTCTTATATAGCAGCATAAGTTATTTTTTGAATTTCTAAATAATTTTTCATGAAATGATCCATCAGATTGAAATCTTTCGAGAAATTTTATATACATGATTAGTTGGCAACATAACATTAAAAGTAATTCTTCCAAATTGGATTAGATAAAGCTGTGTACTTTGTTCTGACAGCAGATTCAGAGCTAATAGATACAAATCCATAAAAAATGATCTATTGCATTCCACAATTTTTTAATAATTTTTTGCATAAAAATACTTGCGTATAACATTTTACTAATATCAATATGTTTTGCACTAAAAAAAAATTTAATGATTTTTGAAGGAAGCATCGGCCACAGTTGATGCTGCTATTGGAGTTGAAAGATTGAATATTTACGACAATGATGAATTTGATGTAATGACACAAGATACAATAGACACCTCGAAAATACATAGAGGCAAAAGGTAATATATTTTGCGCAAATCTTTACATTTACTATTTGTAAAACACAAACATTCTAAATTCAAAGAATTTTATAAATTTCTAATCAATGATGTTGAATTTCTCTCAAAACATTGTATTTTTCGAGTTTAGAAATTTGTGAGACAAATGATTGCAGTATTACATTTTTTTACAACGAAACCTCTGCCTTCGTTTAAATTCTTGTTTTGATTTGCGCAAAAAACTTTCGGATTCATAAATAATGAAATATGAAATAATGCTAAACATTGTAACTTCATTTTCAGAAAAGAGAAATATAAAAATGTTAATGAGCTTCTCAATGATAAATCTCATATTGCACAAACGAGGGATGTCTACAGTAAATATAGCATAGTAACAAGTGAATATGATGATGAATACGATGACACTTATGACGATCAGGATATAGGATCAAGTGCACAAGATGATGTCATAGAAGTAGATGCAAGACCTTTTACTGTACCAAGGGTAAGTCAACAGAATGAAAAGCACAACGTACTTCTCATGATGCATACATATAGTACAAACAAATTTTAAATCTCACACCCATTTCCTTAACCTGATGAGACAATTTTTCCATATTGATATTGTATAATTCATTAAATTCTTCCAATCAATTCTTCTTGTTTTGAAGCATGTTATAAATATTAATATATTATAATAAACACTTATAGATTCTTAGAAAACGTGAAATGAATGATGTAGAGGAAAGCGATGAAGAAAACAAAGTTGAATGTTTGGCAGATGTTCGGTCTAATAAAGATAATTTTGTGCAAGATCCGGCACTACTGAGAGCAAAAGTGGAAGAAAGGAGGCAACAAAAACAAAGAAATAGAGTATTTTATCCACAGAATCCGGGTGTTGTAGGTAAGATCAAATGCACATAAATTAATAAAAATGATGCTTTAACGAGACCTTTTTTTTCAGGAAATCCAAAAGGCCAAGGACAAACGAAGGAGGTTGTGGATAATCGAAACCATAAAAATCAGCAAAAAGCCTCTAGGGCCAATCATAATCGCCGTGCCGGTTCGCAATGGAAACGTAACCATGGAATGGTTCCTTCGTAAGAAAAAAAGTTAGAGTTGATAAATTCACTGAATCTGTAACTAATAGTTTATTTATAAAAATCTTTCTAGTAAACAAATTGTACTATTTACAACACTTTGTACATTACAGCAGATTACTACTGTTACTAATTTTATAATCATTATCAAAATAAAAAAAAATTCTATACTTATAATTTCTTCAATTGTTTGGAATTATTAATATTCGTTTGACAAAAATAAATATACTCATATAGGTCGATACTGGGATTCAGACGCCAATTAAAAATGTGAATATGTCTGGTCGAAAAAAAAAAAAATACTCAAAGTGCAGTAATTTTCTAGTGTCATGAAAAATCGAGTTACTACTTTATGCCGCGAAGCAATAGATTTTATTTAAAAACTTGACTTCTTTGAACTGTTTGTTCAAATAATTTCATTCACTAGTGCATATTCTGTTTACATACTTATTTTCGAAAAATTTGGAATCAAGGCTGAAAAGCTCAGTGAAAGCTTGAGCTAGTCTGAACTATTTTCGGGTGTCAAATAAATAAAACACATTTTCAGATCATATGAACTTATCACGACGAATCATTTATTTTTATGATTCCATAAGATAACAATTGTAATAAAAATGATTTAGGTACATATTTATATTTTACATTACAAATGACAGAAATAAAGACTATGTAAATGCTGACAAGTAAACTGTTGTAGGGCAAATTGTTTTTCTGGAACTTGAACAAAACAAATGAAAAACAAAAAATAAATGAAAAATTCACTATAATAATTACATGTAGCTGATGATACAATGAGAGCTTTCATCAACAGTGTCTTATAATAGAAATTTTTTTTAATATTGAATTTTATAACTTTATTGGAAATTTTTTTCAGTTTTTCTAAATCACAATATTTTTGGCCAGTGACAATTTTTTTTGCGCAAATAGTTTATGAAAATGGAAATGTCATAAATACAATTTCCTTTCAAACCTAAAAAAAATCATTTTATAAGAATTCTGAGCAATTATTTTCTCATGAAACAAAAATTTCTGTTTATATTGCTTTTGCATTTATTATATTTGCAAATACATAAAAAAAAATTACATGTACCAATCCCCACTCGAATATTTTTTATCAAGAAACGATTGCACAGGATCGATTCAAAATGATAGAGGGTTTTGTAATTTTTTTCCATTTCTGGTTATCAATCGCTTAGACAAACAATCTGAATAAAACCGTGGCAAATTTCTCGAATTTCATAGACATACTTCAAACACACAATTACAAAGAGGTTGTAATTTGTTGAATTAGTTTTAATATCTAGTTATTTAGTAATATGATTTATTAACAGTTTGAGAAAATACTTGCTCTATAAAAAAATAAAACTTGCTTACATATTTTTGTACTAGTACAAAACTTAAAAAACGTTTTTTAAACAAGTATAAATAAATAATACTGAAAATTTCTCTCACCACTTTGAACAATTATCAATTTTGAGTTTTGTAACTTGCTGCAATAGCATCTACATCTAATTGAGATAATATTTCGTCATCTGTATCATTACCTTCAGGTTCAAATGGCTTACTAATGGTAGGATATATTTTTTCTGGTAGACCCAGCTGTTTTGAAACTGCCGGAGACCTAGATGTATCATTTGTATTTCTAAATACTGATAGTTTATTTGATATTGTTTTTTGTTTATCTGTCAAATTTGGAAGCTTTGCATCTGATACAATTTTTATATTTTTAGATTGTTTACTTTGAAAATGTACTTGGTTTGAATTCTGTTCATTGCTATGCAATGGCGTTGATGATGGAAAGCTATGGGGTTTGAAAGAATTCAATTCATCAATATTGACACCAAGCCAAGAATCATCTTCGTTCAAATCAAATTCATGCACATCATCATCTTTCCTAATATTTAATTCTGAAATTCCTTTACTATTGGTTTCTTTTTCTTTGTCTAAGTTACAATCATCGTTTGATCCAGATTGTTCTTCAAGTCTATTTTCAATTTCTTGATAATGGGTTTTAGATGTTTTATTATTATCATGGCAGTCATTTTCATCAAGTACGCTGATTTGAGACTCAGACATACTTTGGTTTGTATTGTCATTTTTAAGTAAAGTTCTCAAGTGAGGTGTATCAACTAGCCTTGCTTCATCTGAATAGATACTCACTAAATTGTTCAATGAAATGATGACCAACACAAATTTTTTACTTGTAACAATCAGCCCAACATTTTTAGCAAGTATAACAACACTAGTTCCAAGTGCATTAGGATATAACTTACAAATACTATGATGAATGCGAGCATCTACTTTGCCAGTCAAGTCTTTTAGAATAATATGAGGATCACTGGGTTTATAATCTATACATTGAACAATGCCTGCTAAATAAGGTACCTTTTCGTAGGTTTTACTGTATTGCAGAGCATTTTCTTTAATTGTTGCAATATCAGTAAGCTCAAAGTCTGCAGGTAAGTCATCCATCATCAATTGCCATGCTCCAGTTGAAAATAAATTTTTTGTATTCTGAGAACAGATGTCAGCATACTGATTACTTCTATCATTTTTATTTTCATCTAAGCAGTCAAGTTCTATAACATCATTTTCATTAACATCATCGGGTAAAATTCCTGCTGGTCCAGGAAATTTTCTAATTACAGCTTGCTTCAGACGAGGAACTTTGAAACTTTTATGGACAGATAACTTTTGTAAATCTACTGATGTTTGTTTTTTGTAATTATTGTCATCACCTCTAGAAGAAACACTGGTTTCTAATGGCAAAGTTTTATCATTCCTTCTTGATTCCTGCGATTTGTTTGCTTTATCAGTACATATTTTTTTTGCAACATTGCCTTCACCTGGTAAATCTACAAATGCTACATTTTTTTTTCGCTTGGATTTATTTTCATGGTCAGAAATTTTCAATACTGATCTGACAACAGGCTGAGATTGTTCAACATTTTCTTGAAATACATTTAAGATTAAATTTTTTCCTCGTTCATTTGTCACATTAGATGTACATTCAACTAGTTTTTCATTGTCAATAATCAAAGAATTTTGTTCATTGATCTGTGGCACTTGCTGAGAATGAGAATTGCTGTTAAATATATCAAGAACTACTTTTTTCTGAGAGATTGATACTGATTCATTGGTTTGAAATGTCACGTTATTTTGAAGATTATTAGAAACGTTACATTGCAATCCAGAAGTGTTTAACAAAACATTGGATTTCTTTGTTGTCTCAACACTATTTGTTGATGATTTATCTTCTGCTCTCTCATTATTATCGTTGAAAATATTATCACCATTAAAATCATCCTAAATTAGTGATAAAACAATCAGTTTTTGATTGATATTTTTTCTTTCTTTTCATAAATAATAAATTACCTCGTTAATATTCCATTCTTCGTCTTCGAACATTGTTTTTTGAATTACTTGCTTAATGATATTTGCATCAACAAGTTTGAGAAATAATAAAACAAATTTATCAATTTCGCAAATTTATTATCTTTATACAAACATAACCTGCCTTAACATATGCTAACGCGCCTGATAGCTGCGTTCAAAGCTGTTGATTGGTGAAATAAAATTGTAGCGCGCTGTACGAATAAATTTATAAGATGCAGATGCTACAGTTATAGACTATTTATATGAGAGATGAAATGGTATGAAATTTGATAAGCTAAATAAAATCACTGGTTAATGTACACTTTATTTATATCACTTTTTCCACTTGCAACTATAGTTGACAATATTGAAAAAAAAATAGCAAATGTATTTGAAATATGTTGTCTTTATTTTTTACAGCATACAAAAGTATGGATTATTTTTTACTAGTATATAATATGTCGTAGGCATTTAGAGAAATCCGGCATTTAGCTAACTCCCTAGCCAGTTAGCGAACTGCCGGCAAATAGAAGAATGTGGCATCGAAATCGTCATTTCTC
>JAWWMK010000044.1:42773-65792 GCA_035047105.1 Galeopsomyia nigrocyanea
ATCAGAAGTCTGATGAATAATTTGAATAATCCTCCAAAATACACTGACCAACTTTTTTAAAAAGTTAGTAGCTTTCAAGTTATCTCGGACATAAAAAAAACGACAAACATAGACATTTAACATAGCATACAAAAACATCGCTTTCAGAATGCCACCCCTGCACTGTTTGTTTACTATTCTACTGCGCCTTCTTAATTAGCTTTTCATATTAGTAATGATAGTCTCGATGATAGTCTATGTATATCGCTGCATTTAGGTATAGATTAAGTCTAAGAATTTCGATATTTTTTACGTTTCAAATTTCAATTATTCATTTTGTGCAGGCATTTTAGATTCATTTGCCGTGATTTTTAAGTTTGTTCAAAACTATTTTTCAATAACAATTGCTAGAGTGTCTGTAGAACGAACGAGAATCAACAATCAACTTTGTCATTTTGATTGTTGCACTTTTCATACTTTCGCGCTTGAGGCAGTGGCGATTTCGCGAAGCGCGATTATCAGTGAGCGGCGTGACCTTGGCTGCGTGCATCTTTTGCATTACTTTTTCAAACTTCGATCGTGCTTACATGTCAAGTGTCCATCGGCAAGTATAGTGAATGAGTAAGCATATATATTTCGTAAGGAAAAATCATCATGTTACGCGTAGCAATGGATCAAGTCGTACGTGGTTTAGCGAGCTCCTCAAAAATCATGTGCAGGAGATTAGAAGGAAAAGTAGCAATTGTCACAGCATCCACACAAGGGTAAGATTATTTTTGTAAACGATATTATATATTTTTCTACATTTTTCTGACAAGAACGTTGTGTGTTCGTGATTTTGATTACAGAATTGGGTTATCTGTAGCACGTCGGCTTGCTGAAGAAGGTGCCAAAGTTGTAATAAGTAGCAGAAGAGAGGCAAATGTTAATCATGCAGTTGATCAGTTAAAAAAAGAAGGACTTGACGTTTCTGGAGTTATATGTCATGTTGGAAAAGCTGAGGACAGGAAAAAGCTCTTAGAGGAGGTATAAACATATCCTATTTAAAAATTCTGTTAAATTTTTTAATGCAACTTTAGTAATTTATTTCTATTTTTTAAAAGGCTGTGGCAAAATATGGTGGTTTAGACATCCTTGTGCCAAATGCAGCAGCAAACCCAACCATGGGCCCAGTGCTAGACACTAGCGAGTCTGTTTGGGATAAAATATTTGAAATTAACGTCAAAAGTACATTCCTGCTAATGAAAGAGTCCTTGCCACTATTGAAAAATAGTAAATCACCATCAATTATTATTATGTCATCAATTGCAGGATATCAGCCATTCAATGTATGTATAAAATTAATTAAAAACGCCCTCTTATGTCTTGTTTTTTGAATACATCTTTTACTTTTTTTGCAGATACTTGGAGTCTATTCTATTAGCAAAACAACTTTATTAGCACTCACTAAAACTGTTGCTGAAGAATTAGCAGGAGATGGTATAAGAGTTAATTGCATTGCTCCTGGTGTTATAAAAACGAAATTTTCCGAACCAGTAAGTACATCAGTCATTATACAAAATAAATCAATTTTCAATTGCATATTTTATCAACATAAAATTCTTCAAGATGTATTCTGAAAAGGGGGCACTTGAGACAACACTTTCTCTCATTCCAATGCAAAGATTAGGGACTCCAGATGAAATTGGAGCAGTTGCAGCATTTTTAGCAAGTGAGGATGCTTCTTATATTACTGGGGAGACTATTGTAGCTGCTGGAGGAATGAGATCCAGGCTCTAGATTCCATAAGTCGTGATCAAAGTGATTAAATTTATAACTAAACAATACTATAAGCAAGTAAACTCTGATCACGACTATAATAGAAAAGGTGCATTTTTTTACATTTTGAAAATCAATAGGTATTAGGGAAACATGTAAATATGTTAAGTTTTATACATTTTTTGTTAAAAATATTTTATATTAAAGTAAAATCTATAAAAATATCTAAAGTTAATATTATGTCAGTTCTCCACAAGACGAAATCATAACTTTACTCGTAGGAGTGCCGCCTTTCGTCCCATATTTTTCCATTTTTTTCACAACGTCTAAACCACTAAGAACGTGTCCAAATACAACATGTTTTCCGTCGAGCCATTCTGTGCGTGCTGTACAAAGAAAAAATTGTGAGCCATTTGTGTTTGATCCTGAATTAGCCATTGATAAGGTTCCTGCTCCTGTATGTTTCAGCTCAAAATTTTCGTCTTCAAACTTTTGTCCATAAATAGATTTGCCACCTGTTCCATTGTGATTTGTGAAATCTCCTCCTTGACACATCTAATATTTGATTAAGGAATTCTATTTCTTATTGAGAAAGGGAATTTTAATTTATCTAAACATAAAAGTTATTGAATTTAGAAAAAGGATACAAATTCTGGAATGATTCTATGAAATGTACTGCCTTGATAACCATAGCCCTTTTCATGAGTGCATAAACATCTAAAATTCTCTGCAGTCTTTGGTACAATGTCCGCCCTCAACATCATAATTATCCTACCCAATTCTTGTTTGCCAACGCTTATATCAAAGTACACTTGAGGATTTTGTTTTCCTTTTTTACCAGAGCTCTCATCATCTTGTTTAGGTGTTTCATCATTTTTTTCTAAAGTTTCGCCAGCATGCTCTTGTAGCCAGACATCATCAGCCCAAACCGGTTTCGAAGAGCCTTCTTTAATTTTCTGGGGCTTGGCTATGTTTACTCTGATTGTGCGGCCAAACAATTCCGAATCATTCTGCACAGAGGAAAAAAATAATCATGTTTATCTTGGAAGCACTTATCTGATAAAATTTTCAGACTGACGCCAAAATTATCACATTTTTGCTTACCATGTTATCAATAGCAGCTGCAGCATCTTCCGCAGTTTCAAATTCTATAAAAGCAAATCCTCTGTGTTTTTCTGATTCATAATCTAATGGAATTTGAATATCAGCTATTTCTCCAAAAGGGATAAAGGCTGCATTTAGTATTTTTTCATCTACTTCTTCTGCTAAACCACCTGAATAAAGATACACATTATACAACTTTCATTTTACAATTTCTGGAATGTTCTTAAAAGCATTCACATATTTTGCATTCTTGTTTATCTTAGTATTAAGCACTTTTATCCTTGTAAGCAGATTATATGATAATACATCATTGGGGGATAAATGCAGTTGAGCTTTATGCTATTTATATCTTATATGTAATTTAAAAAAAAATGCAAAACATCCTTCATCAAGTCATTCAGGTTGCTAAATTACTACTTGTTTTTCTATTTGAAAAAGATGTATGATAATATTTAACAATCGGAAATTATTGACAACAATTTACGAAATAAGTGAAGAAAGATGCAGTGTTTACAAACAAATAATTATTAAAAATCATGTGGCATTGATATTGAAACATTGTATTTTTAAAACGTAAGGAAATTCAATTATTAACCCAAAAAAAAATTGATAATACGCACCAACATATATCGTTCTCTTAGCATTTTGCGTGCTCATTTTGATGAAAGAACAATTACTTATTTATATATTTACTAGTAAAAATATTTCGTAAATCCGTAGCGGCGTCGGCGTACTGTTGTCAACGTAGGAAAATTACAGATTAGGTTAGCTTTGAGAGTCATTAGAGTATAGGTCGTAAATATAGATATACTCCGTGCAATATAAAGCGAGGCGAAAGAGAGACAGATAAGCAGACGGTTTAGTCGTCTGCTTGTTTTGCTGGCCGACGACTGTTGATTTGTCAAGTGCTGATAATAAACACCTTCATAAAGATTAGTCGATGTACAGAGGCTGATAGTCAAGAGAAAGCAGTGGGACTTGAAAGACGAATTTTTATTTTGGAGTACTCGAAATAAAAGAATCTTGCTGAATAGAGGTATGAATATTCGCATATATACACGGCTGCGGCATAGATTGATATGACTTTCGCAATTGACATTAGAATAGCTTTTACGCTGATTTATGCTTTTATATCATTGATTCAAATATTTAACAGTGGTTAATATTGATACATGATTTTCTGGATCATGATGCAATCACAAGTATTTTCAGCAGAAATTTTGTAAAGTTTATTTGCTTTATTTAATGATTTTTCAATTAAAAAGTTTTTAAAAATATTAAGAATGGAGACTTACAGGAATTTTAATGATTACTAATGACTTGGGTCATTAAAAATCAATCTTTAAATTTTCATAAACCAATCAATAAAATGATTGTTCTGGAAAAAAAATGAGTTATAAGTGAATTTAACATAATTTTTTTTAAACTGAATTAATTTGAATTTAAAATCCATCAAATTTTGTTAAAAATTATATTGGTACAATATTAATTCAATAATGGATATTGTAGATATTTGAGCTGCTAAGATGCTAAGTCGATTATCACCAGTTCAACTAAACAATGCAAAATCATTGAGTTTACTGAGCAGAGCAATGAGTATAAAGAAAAATTTAGCTTACGTTGATGGGAAATGGGTTGGAGCCACCAGTGGAAAAACTTTCCCAGTTATGAATCCAGTAGATTGTTCAACCATAGATTGTGTACCAGATATGGATGTTACAGATACACGTTTAGCAATTGATGCAGCTTCCAAAGCATTTCAAACTTTCAAAAAAACACTTGCTAAAGAACGCAGTGATCTGCTGAGAGCTTGGTATAACTTGATGGTTAAACATTCAGAAGAAATTGCTGCTGTTATGACCAAGGAAAATGGAAAATCTTTAGACGAATCTCGTGGTGAGGTAAGGTACGGTAACTCTTTTGTGGAATGGTTTGCCGAAGAGGCACGAAGAATCAATGGAGAAGTTTTGCAATCGCCTTTCAAAAATAGAGAATTGTTTTTGATGAAGCATCCTGTTGGTGTTGCTGCTTTTATCACTCCATGGAATTTTCCTCATGCAATGATTACCAGGAAAGCTGGAGCAGCTATTGCTGCAGGCTGTACTTGCGTAATTAAGCCTTCTGAGGATACTCCTTTGACTGCATTACTATTGGCTCATTTAGCTGAGGAAGCTGGATTTCCTCCTGGAGTGGTCAATGTTTTAACAACAAGCTTGGAAAATTCAGTTGCTGTTGGTCAAGAATTATGTCAAAATCCCAAAGTTCGTGCTCTTTCATTCACAGGATCTACTGCAGTCGGAAAGATTTTGTACAAACAATGTGCTGATACAATGAAACGTCTTAGTCTTGAGTTGGGTGGAAATGCTCCTTACATTGTATTTGAGTCGGCAGACGTTAATTTAGCAGCATCTGGAGCAATATCTAGCAAATTTAGAAATTCAGGACAAACATGCATTTCAGCTAACAGGTTCTTCGTTCATGCAAAGATATATGATGAATTCATGACCAAGTTCCTAACTAAAGTAGAAAGTGAAATAAAGATGGGTGATGGAAGTAAAAAAGGAGTGACACATGGGCCTATAATCAAAGAAAGCCAGTTCAAAATAGTTAATAATCTTGTCAATGATGCTAAAGCAAAGGGAGCAACAGTACACTGCGGTGGTAAACCTTTGTCAGAAGTTGGTCCTCTGTTTTATGCTCCCACTGTAATTACTGATGTCACTAGAGACATGGAAATATATTCAAAGGAAATCTTTGGGCCTGTGGCTGTGATACACAAATTCAATGATGAGGAGGAGGTCTTACAACGTGCCAATGAAACCCCTGTTGGATTAGCTGGATACTTCTTTTCTAGAGATATCTCGCAAATCTTCCGTGTTGCAAGGAACTTGGAAGTTGGAATGATTGGAGTTAATGAAGGATTAATTTCATGCACAGAAGCAGCTTTCGGTGGAGTTAAAGAGTCTGGTATTGGAAGGGAGGGTTCTAAACATGGTATAGATGAGTATGTTGATATCAAATACGTTTGTCTTGGAAATGTTCAACACTAAAGGATTGGCTGATGAGAATTCTACAATGAAAAGATTTATATTGTGAAAAAAGAGAAATGAAATGTGATCGTTTAAGAATTTGATCGCATTTGAAAATGATCAAATAATAAGTAATAATAGGATATTTTATTTTATATTAAAAATATAATTATATTTTCTACAGATACTCAATAGTATTGAATAAGTTTTTTAAATTCCTTATATATTTAGTTTGAACATCAAAATTATTCCATAGATTTACGATTCCTTCAAGCTTTCTATTCCTTAAAAATTTGTTCACATAGAGAATTTTTTTTATCAAAAAAAGTGTTTCCAATGATAAAGCATTTTTAATGTACAAGGATCAACAGTATACCTCAGATTTTATGTTATACATATTCAAATGAGAAAAACGAATTCACGATATATACTTATAATACGAGAAAATATTGAGACATATCGTTGAAAACGGAAGATTATTACTGTAAAAGAATTGTAATTTTTTGAGTAACTTTACAAAGCTACTGTAAAAGATAATAATGATTGTTTGTTATTGAATTTAAGCTGTATTGCGTAAACTAATTTAGTGATTGTCTGTATTCAAATAATTATTACTCTGCAAGACAATAATTGTACAATTAAAATAATTTCTTCAATTCATTTGTTAAAAATTGCACGTGTGAAAATAATTGTTACACAGCTAAACAGCAAAAATATAGTTTTATATATTGTTTGCCTAGATTCACAATTCATACAATTATTCTCTTTCTCCTAATATATATATATATATATATTTAAAAGAATGTGAAAATATTACGGTAGTTTCACAAAACTGAGATTATTTTGTTCACATTTGAGAAAATCAAGTATTTCACATTCCTTTAAATAAGTTATTGCTGTTTTAAAATCAATTTCGATTTAAAGCAAATAATATTTGATAAATATTTGAATATAAATACCAAAATGTTCAATCAATATAGTCTTCCACATACAGTCTTCCATTTGCAAAGGGGAGCAATGTATCCAATTTCATGTAACAAGGTCTTGTGCAAGAAATAACTAAGTTACAAATAAGCATATTGTATTCGTGAGATGTAATAGTAAATACATTACAACAAAAAAACGCTTTTTTACACTTTTTCTCGGGTTTGACGCACAAATTAAAGCGTCAACAGTCTTTCAACCCATTTTTTTCAATGTACCTTTCCCTTGCCTCAGCAATCATTTTTGCTTTTCTTTCTTGAAACGTCAATGCTGCAGTACTGGTGCTGCTTGGTTTTGACGCAGAAACAGAAGGTTTGCTTCTGGAACTGCTTGGTGTTGACGACGTGGTGGGTGCTGGTTCTGGAGTGTAAGTCACTATGCCATCAAGAATGTTGGTGATTGTTACATCAACATTTCTAGTTTTCACTGTAAAGTAAATGAATTATTTTTTATATTATCCTGTAAGAAGATGTTCAATACGTTCAAAATACTCACTAAGATCTCTGAGTATAACGTTGTGTGGTACCAGTGGAAGAACTTCACTGACTTGTCGAACCATTCTTTGCATTTCAATGCTTGCTACAATTTGTGAGCCACCTATACCAGGACTTTGGGAGGTCCTGTTGTGAACTCTTTCTCTTATGTATCGTTTTTCGTATTCAGTCTTATCCGAAACCGTATGCACACTTGTTTGAATATTCAAAGATTGAGCAATTTCCTTTTCAACTTCTCTTACAAGAACGTCAGCATCTGTATTCCTCCTAACTTTAAGAAATTTCACAGTAAAAACAGTATAAGGAACAAACATGAACCACATGACATCCGTCCACCAAGTTGTAGCAATAGAGGTAAGTCTTATATCAACAAATTCTGGTCGTAACGCTTTGAGGACAACAGGTTGAACTGACTGTTCTATGGTAAAAGGCCATGTATTGAATTTCAACAATGCTTTACGACTATTTGTTGCACTAAACTCCGGTTGCAGAGCAATGCCAGTTTTGGAACTTGGTAAAAATTGCTTTATTTCTGCAACTAAAGCATCCTTGCTGCTCATGTCCATCTTCTGCAAGCCAAAAGCATTGCTCAATGCTTCTGGGAAATTTGAAAGACTTGGTGTCACCGTATCTGCAGCTGTTGCAAGAACAAAGTCATCCAGTGCAGAAATATTATTGGCAACAATGATTCGAGCTTGTTCATCTCTTTTTTCTCCATCAGGATCAGCTTTCACAATAATTCCAAATACAAAAGCTAGACCACGATTGAGGAAAGATCGAAGGGTTTGACAATCCGGTAAGACTGTAGCGAAAAGCCACAGTTGCAGGCAAACCAGAAATCTAAGTAGAATGAGTGCTAGTCCAACAGGTATGTAAATCAGTATAGATAAGAGTTTCCATCCACCAGGGAACCTGAAATGTCAAAATAGAAAGTCAGCGTATGCCTATCTCGCTCGAAATTTGTCAATCTAATGCACGATACTCCTGAAAATCATTCATGTTTTTCAGTGATTTCGACCCTTGGCGTAAAAAAAATAGAAAAAACATGGCGCGCGCAGTGTCGCATAAACAATGTAATTCCGGACTCTCGTGAAGAGGAATCAAGTGCAAGATCAGGAAATTCGGAAAATTGCCAAATCAGTGCGACGGATTTAAATAAATACACTGACGTCACGGCTCACCTGCTCTCATCGAACAGCTCTTTGATTTCAATTTGTGACATTTCTCACGAAAAACATCTGTTACGGTGAGGTCGACCTTCTTGTGAGGCTGATCCACTACTCGGTCATCGAGCACCCAGCCGATGCACCCACGACTCCAGGAGGCCCGAGCAGATGGAGTTTTCCTTCTAGCACGAAAAAATATACTGATTTTTCGTCACTCAAGTGCTCGCACTAACGTTCTATGACCTTCTATTTCACGATCAGCTGTTCAAAGCTTTTGCCACACTCGCGCGATTTCACTCGAGGTGTGTTCCCATTGTTGCCACTAAGATTTAGAAAAATAAAGATTTCAGTATTTCACAAATTGTTAATGGAATAATAGAATTTTCATAAAAAAATTGACAGAGCTTTCATATTATGCAAACTTTGCTGCTAGTTATTTGAAATTGATGATTTACGCGCTAGAGCTTTGTAAATCAAATATTATACATAAACTTTGTATCATATTTTTTCGCAATATCTCTTTGTTTATGATACTTTCAAGTAATAATTATACAAACATTCTATTGGAAAATTATTGTCGCAATATAAAAAACATTTATATCAAATTTTTTTTACAAAACTCCCATATTTTCAAATTGACAATAGTGATATTTGGACATAAGGAACTCACCTAGAATACTCGCATAGGAAATTTTCTTTCTGATTTGTAACCTCAAAGGTTTGTCTTGGATTTTTATTTCCGGACAAATAATGTTGAAAAATTGATGACAACGATATTTAAAAACGAAGAAAATCATACATTCTTCGATAATAAACATACTTTAATTTACAAATAATGAATTGTTTCATTGCAATTAAGAACTAGGGAATTTTTTTTTACACAACAACGACTCACGGAATTTCCCCAAGAATTTAAGAAATGGCTTCGCCCATAGTTAGAACACGGGCGAAAGTTCGTCGCTCAAAAGCAGTAAAGATGTAAATTTAATCGCAATGTGACACCGCATTCAGAGACAACATGTTGAAAAACAAATGTCGAAGCCAATGGCGAAACGCGCTCGGAAAAAAGTTTCGCGAGTTACCGAATTGATCTCGTGAATAAAAGAATCTCTCTCTCTCTCTCATGTGTTGCGCAGCGTTTATCCTTCGACATGCGTAAGCGATAAAATATATATATCGTCACAAGTGCAGCGGACGTGCTTGCCAAGAGATTAATTTGTTCTCGCGACCGCGGGAGCATTTTATTCTCATCCATATCAGTGTAAGCTGCAACTGGGATTTGGAAGAAAAAAAAGCCTCGGTAAGATTAGTTTATAAGTTGAAATATTCAATGAATGAGTTTGAAATGACAGCTGTCAGTCACGTGCATGAGTAATTATTCTTGTCTGACGTCTTTCTACTTTTTTCCTTGTAGCAAATAATTCAAGTATGAAGTGTGAGAGTAATGGCAGCTGGAAAAGTAAAGTCTCGAAGAGGTACAAAATAGTGATTAGCAGCAGGTGAGCCAGCTCATCCGCTATCATGAAAACGCCCCCTTCACAACCTCAAAACGGTGGAGGTGGTACTGCCACAATAGCTCTCAAGAATGGAGATGAGAATAATACTCGTTATCCTCGTACTGTCAAGTCCAACAACTGCATCAATGGTGCTGCAAAAATAGGTAAGCAGCAATTGGTTTCTCTAAATGGTGATTCAATTTGCTGCAACAGCGTCAACAACGATGAAGCCTTAGCCTGCGATGTGACACCAGCACCAACAAAAACCAAGACCAAAGCATTATGTGTGCACATCAGAGAGAACAAGTGGTATGATGCTGGCAACGTTGTATCGGTTGGTGTTGCCGGAGCCAGCTTGAACGAGGCTCTGGAGAGTATGTCTTTGGCCTACAGTCCAACTACAAAAACGATATACTCTCTGGATGAGGTACCAGTGACAAATGGCAAAGAGCTGTCACATTCTGGTGACTCCTTACCCACTCTACGGATAGACATAGACACCTGCTTGACTAAAGAAGACTTGCAGAACAGTAGCAATAATAGTCCCAGAAACAGCTTGCCTCGTTCGTGCAGCAGCACAGTGTCATCTCTCAGCGAGTGCTCACCAGCCAACAGTCTAGTGGGCAGCAACGATGACTCGCAAGTCTCTCCCAAGTCCAACAAGTCATGGATTCTCAACTCGGGTTTCATGAAAAATGTGTTCTCCTGGAAGGCCAAAGATCCATCGCAGTCTCAGCAGACACAGCCAAACAGTCCATCTCGCAACTCTGATAAAATAGGTGGTAGTCTCGCACTCATTCAGCAATGCCGACCAGCCAACTTGCCGGCAAAGAGCGCAACGGAGGAGGAGAATCATCGACGCCAGTACAATGCCATTCTCGAAGCTGCGCGCAAGCGAGAGCAGCGAGAGGAGCGCGAGCGACGTCTTCAGCGAGAAATGCAACTGCGAGAGGAGGAACGACTAGCCGAGGATTCGCAAACCTGGACCAGTCAAGTTCTGCCTCGTTTCGATGCCGTCAAGGATACGAAAAAAGTACGCGACCTTTGGTGGCGAGGTCTACCGCCGAGCATCCGTGGTAGAGTCTGGAGACTGGCCATTCAGAACAGCCTGAACGTGACGCCGCATCTGTACAATCTGTGCCTGGATCGGGCGATGTCCAATCCACAAAACGAGAGCCTCGCCGCCATCAAACTCGACGTCTCGCGCACTTTCCCGACGCTGTGCGTTTTCCAGGACGGTGGTCCGCTGTCCGCGAGCTTGCAGGGAATCCTGGCGGCTTACGCGGTCTATCGACCCGACATCGGCTACGTGCAAGGCATGAGTTTCATCGGGGCCGTGCTGTCGCTGAACATGGACGCGCCGGACGCTTTCATCTGCTTCGCCAATCTGCTCAACCGGCCCTGTCATCTCGCCGCCTTTACCCTCGATCAGCGACAGATGGGCGTCTACTACAAAGCCTACTCCAACGCTCTGGCCAACAAGTTGCCAAAGGTCTTTGCCCATTTCCTCGCTTCTGGTCTTACTCCCGACCTCTACCTCCTCGACTGGCTGTTCACCATCTACGCCAAATCGATGCCGCTCGACGTCGCCTCGAGAATTTGGGATGTATTTCTGCGCGACGGGGATGAATTCCTGTTCAGAACGGCCCTCGGAGTTCTGCATCTGTACCAGGATGAGCTGCTGGAGATGGATTTCGTCAGAGGAGCGCAGTTCTTGACCAGGCTGCCCGAGAACATGCAGGCGGACGCGTTGTTCAACAGTATTAGCCAAATGTCGACGGTCATCGGCACTATCACCTTCCAGCAGACGTTGGCGCAAATCTCTGCCGCGGGTACGTGAATCCGAGGTCGCGAGTAACTTGTTTTTTTTCTGGTTTTTCGAGATGACGATGATGGTGATGCTTTGAGGGTAAGAAAGTTCCATTGGCCGAGGGACGAGCGTCGGGCTCTTTATTGAGGCTGATTGAATCGGTCGAGTCAAGATGCACGATGGTTTTTATTCATCATGATTACAGATTTTTTTTACTGCCACTTATTATCGGTGTATATTGAATATGTTTTTAGCTTATTGCAAGATTTCGAGTTGCATCGAAAACTTTTTAATACGTATATTTATTTGTTAAATCTGTACAGTTCTTATCTAAGTTTACGTCGATTTTTTTATTTCTACTTACTCATTGCAATCGAATGTGAAGAAAAAAGTATATAGATGAATAATTTTATTTACACGCGAATCTACTTCAATATTTTTTTTGTCTGTTAACTTACTAATTTTTACTATAATTGTATATTTATGCACTTGTGTGATACATTCCAATACCGATGGAACTTTCTGACTCGATCAATACGAGCGAATTGTTTTTTGCTGATTAATCTTTTGCGTTGCGACAGAAAGGAAACAAAAATAAACGCTGTAGTACTGAATCTGGTGCCAAGTTTCCTGAACGTACGCGTTTTTATCAGCTTGATTTTTTTTCTCACTACGGACGGGAATCTCGGTAGTTTTTTAAACGGTTTACACGTCTTTTTATTAACTTTGTGATGACTGAAAGGGATTTAAAAGAAAAATCGTAGATTTCAGGAACCTTCAAGGTTCGAGAAAAAAATACGTAAGCGTAGATTTTTTCATTTGCATGAGAATCATTTTACAAAAGTGATTTCTATCTCTTTTCATCCGCCAAGTTTATACACTAGGATATATAAAGTAATGAAAAATGCTGGTTTTTGCTAAGGATCGCTTGTTAAGAGCCAAAGAATTCATTCTATACAGTTTATGTGATCGGTTTTTTGATGCGAAAGGTGAACCGACAATGAATACTTTAATAGCAATATTTTTTGTAAATTATAGTGATTTGTGTAATTTACGTGAGATTTTTCTCGTTGCAGTGTTTATTAACGTGCTCAAACCACAGTGCTCAAGCTTACAAAAAGATCTCCAGATTTTTATGCTATTCTCGACATATCAAAAGAAAAATTAAAAAAACATTATACTATAGTAAGGTTTTAGCAAGTCTGACCTAGTAGTTTCAACGTTTGATAAAATCATAAATTGTGCAATATCGAGCCTGTTTGAGAATGTAACTAAACACTGCAATGCTTTTCGTCAAATTGTATTTTGCTGTTTTTATTATTGTTACGGGTGTGCTTTTTGTTTATTTGTTTGATGTTATTTTAAGGAAAAAAATTGCAATAACGTGCAACGAAGAATTCTCAGAAAAAGAAATGTAAATTGAAGTTAATAATTTGAAAATGCTTTAAATTGACCAGTGATCAGTGAACGTTTTATCATTTTCAATGAAGATTGTCTGCTCATTGAGCGTAATAAAAGCGCGGTTATTGAACTATTGAGGCAGTCATTCGAGATACGCCTCGAAGAATATAATGTATAACGATGAAACATTGAAAAGTAATAAATTGAGAGCTCACGCGAAGTTTAAGACATACAGTAGTTGAGATTAGACTCGTTTGATTTTTTTTACATAAATTCAGAGATCAACGACGATAAATATTTTTGTAACGCGCTAAAAGTGCGGTAGTTTTGCTTAGAGCTGCGAAAAGCTGCGCGGTAGTTCATTAAGGGGAGGAAAATAATAGAAATCAATACTCGATGACGAAGTGATTGTGGACTGAGAATGAGGAGGAATAAATCTGTCCATATATAAGTGAAACATGCTCTTGCTCTAGTATAACTCGACGTCTATAGCTAAAAATACATAAGATTGAAGCATAATAATTATATATACAAAAATATCACGTACAAGCGTACACGTAAAAAAAATCTATAAACATATTATATTTACAAAAGAAGCAATGCCGAGGAAGTAGAATAATATAATTATTTTCGTGCATCTCATTGGTGTGAAAACCCGTCTAAAACTGAAAGGGGAGAAAAAAGTAACCAGATCTGCTTCAAAACCGTCCTTAGTTTAAGGAGGTATATTTACCTACTACATATTAGCTTACAAAATATATGGAAAAAGATATTTAATGAAAAAAAAAATTGGAAGTAAAGAATCTTTTTAGCAATACAAGTTCCAAGAGCATGTGTAATTCGTTTATACATTTTTGTACATATATGACATATCGGTACACTCATACGTCATTTTGCTTGTACTTGGTATTTTACAGATATAACGGAAAACACTTTCGACTGTTTAACAATCGCCAAATTCCATTGATTATATACCGAATCTATACACGCGCGTGTTAATACATGTGACTACACACTTTATTATGATAACGATGTGATTTCTAACCCTTGAAAGGGAGATAACAAAAACTCGCGAATGCATGGCTTAGACTTCCAAATGTATAAAATACGAAGTCCCATATTCCTTTTTCTATGTGCGTTACTTTGGTACTAAAGAAAAACGAATCTCGACGATTTCATTATTGTGTAGGCAACGAATATAGAGTCTAAAAATGCGACTGCTTTCCAAACGATGAATTTTAGTGTAAGCTTCGCTTAGTTCGTTTTGAGGAAAATTCGATGCTTCGGAAATTTATACATTGATTAGCTGATTGATGAAAGATATTGGAAGCAGGTGAAAATGATTATATCATATTTACAACGCTATATTGTTCAATTTATTTGAAAGTGAAACATACTATCCTCCTCGAAGTTTCTAAACAGAGTAACTCCTTTGAAAAATGAAATGTATATTGCGTACCTGCAACTGTATTCACAGTATATTACACTCAAACTTTTCGTAAAGTAAAATCATCTGTGAAACTTTGAAGCACAAAAACTAAACTTTGGAGCCGTATAAGATACAATTGTATTATCAAATATTTATTTATACATATTTCAAATATTTATAATTTATTGTTAGAAAAGTAGATGTCTATTACTTTGATCAATTTTTATACAGATGGACAGATGAAATAATTTTACGAGAAGATCCGCCAACTATAAGTCATTGCTTCATTAAGTGATAAAGAAAACAAAAAAAAAAACAAAAAATTAACCTGTACCTAATCAAAGTTTACGAAGGAAAAGTGCTTTAGAACGGAAAAGTCGAATTTACAATGTACAAGAGTATAGTAGCAATCATTAGAAAGAAGACGAAAAAAAAAACAAAATTAGGAAATATTTTTGAGCGAACTTTCCTCCGGGGATGAATAGCGACCCGGATTCGCTGAAATTGTGTAAAAAGAAAAAAACATTGAAGCGTAGTAGCAGAGGTATTTTTGAAATACTCGAAAAAAAAAAACAGGAGCATTAGTCCTCGTGAAACTTTGACATTCGTACATTGACTTGTTAACTCTTAAGTATGTGTATACGCGATCTGTGCGTCCTATAAATATTGTAAATAAGCTTTGTTATTTTTTATTACAATGGGAAAAAAAAAGAAGAAAAATCAACCAATTGGTAACAACATAATACGTCATCTGATAATAATTTATAATCATCGCTTTCGAGCGCCGTGTATTATGTATTATGTACCTTCGCTGAAGACGTGTGCCTAACCGAATGTGAGACTCGCTCTATATCTTATATAAACACTGTCTATATACCCCAAGTATATACTGTATATCTATCCAAACACACAAGCATCAAGATGTATATCGGGTAAACTCGACGGACAATACTCGAAAAAAAAAAAAAACAAATCCAGCCAAATTTTCTGCGCGTATGATTGCATTATATGCGCAATCACGTACCGAGACGACGAACGCGGGTTTGCGAGCGCTTTTTTTTTTATAAAACACCCCACTTGTTTATTCTACTTCGTTCTCGCGTTCAATTTTATTTTCTGACTCGACGCTTCTTGAATTGACTCGCTATTAAAACGCAATATTCACATACACACGCAGATAGATCTCTATTTTTAAGAGTTTATTGTATCATATAACGCGATAATTAGTTTGAATAGTAGATAATATTTTCTTGATAATAGAGCGTGACGATATGGTATAAGTGCAAAATTAGATTATATTTTTTATGGAGAAGGAATTATTCAGCGAGCTAGTTTACACATAGACTTGAAAATGCATTTAAATGGGACGATAGTTACTAATATCATCAAATTAGTTTAGAAATCTATTTTTCGCCTGTAGACGAGATGTAGATCAAAATATAATCAAAAGGAAAGAAGAAACAAAACATACATTGTGATAACAAAACGGAATTTTATTTTTTGATATAGAACTCGCATCCACTTCGTTTATAGCATATACAGTTTCGTCAAAAATCGAATTTAATTTTGTACATAATTAACTGGAATAATTTGGACGCGTGTGTAGCAGCGGCGCACGAACCGGAAATAGGTTCTTTAATTAACGTCGAAAAAAAAAAGAAGCGCGCGTGGTGAAAACTACTTGAAAACTCGAAACTATAATATGTAACGTCGGGGCTAATCATCATTAGCGCACGCAAAAGTTTTCTCTCTGTGTGTGTGTGCTGCGTATCAAATTCAAAAGGCAAGTCCGTTTAAACGCGGTTTTCTGTAAATATTACTACGCGCCCACCACGTGTAAGGTACATTTAATCAGCAGCTGTCTAGTCTCTCCATTTTATCTGATTCTCTCTCGTTTATGTTTCTTTTTTTTTTCTAATTTCGTGTGAAGATAAGCCGCACGGAAACGTAATAGTCCCCCTTATTTCGTGTCACGAAAAGAAAAAAAAAAGCGCTCGCGAGATAACGGCAAGTCTTCCTCTCTTTTTTTAGAAATGTTCATTCTCCACGGGGCGATTGACTTTGTACGTATGTGTGTGTAAGGTTTTCATACTCGTTGGTGAGTTTCGTTTGAGGACACGCTTTGCACTTTGTACGTGGAAACCGTGTCGACTGCTGGCTTTTAATCGAAACGCAATAATTTACCTTAATTTGCCATGCGTAAATTAGCAGAGCGACACGTTGACGACAGTTGGGAGAAACTCTTCGAGCGAATGATAATAAACACACGGGATAAGGGGTTAATTTCGCAGACGGACGGTTTTGACGTGGCAAAGCGCGCAAATAGTGTCCTCGGGGGAGTGTAAGTACGAAAGAGGGAGAGAGTGAGAGATAATGACGATGTAATACACTTTTCGGCTTCCAAAATACCGTTTTTGTATGAATCAAGTATGCGTTTTAGGGCTTTGAAGGCGAAACTTCGACAACTAATAAAAAAAAACTCTTTATCGAGGACCATTTGTAGCTACGAGAGAATAATAGCAAGATAATAGTAACTTATACCATACATTGTAAATAAACGAAAAAAAACAAGAATAATTGACAAGAATGGTCGACACGATTGAATATATCTTTGAAACGCAAAAACGCGCGTGCAAGTTTTATTCTTAAACATACAATTTATGTATTATATATATACGCTTGTGAATGACAAACAAAAGTATATACATCGTATATATGTGTATTTTGATATGTTGATTGATTTTCGAAGCTAATACATCAGAGAGAGAGAGAGAGAGTGAGTGAGATATAGAGAGGAGGAGGATTATCGATATATATATACGAGAACAGTTCAGCAAGTGGGTTACCACACAATAATGCTCGTGCAGGTAAACTATTGCCTATGGGATTATTAGACGCGCGCGATTACCTGCCGAACATCGCAAAGTGTATGGGAATATACTTATGTATTATTATTTGTGAATGTGATTTTTTCTTTTTCCTTTCTGTTTTGGATGCGACGGCGAGGAACAATAAAGCATGATTATAAAATAATCGTTTGTTTTTTTTTCTTGTTGCAATCTGTACGTATACCCTTACAAAATCCTTTAGTGTTGCAAAAGTCAGTTGTATTTATTTTAGTTTTGCCGCTTATTACCTTACGAATGGAAAAGTGAAAGGAACAATGCGCCAAGGAGACTTTAGTCGACGATATCAACGAGAGAGTGCGCCACAGTGTCTTATATCTCCAGAAATCGCGTATTATAAATTCAATCATCAAAACTTGAAAAAAAGCTCTAAAAGTTCACACGCAATCGTTTCAAAGAATCATTAACAAACAATAAAATAAAAATAAACCCGAACATTCCAATATCACAACCCTCCCATCCGTATTCACCCGATTACCATATTAAAAAAAAAAGAAGAAGAAAAGTGAGGATCGTTTGCAAGAGGCCATGAAATACTTATCCCCGTGCATCGTTCAAAGCGCGCAAAACGAAATTCGCAAAATTCATACTCGCAGATAGGTATATATACACTTGCCTCTCTCTCACACACACACACACACATACGAGATAGCAAGGTATATCAGATTTATTTGCTTGGCACACACTCGACTCGGCGAGCTCGCGCGATATCACATATACGCGCGGAGCAGCAGGGTTATGATATGCAGGGGTATTTTCACTTGACTCCGTGTTTGAATACCTCAGCAAAAGAAGAAGAAGAAGAAGAATAAATAAGATTGCATCTTCAATTTCGCATAAACAAGTAATTGAAATTCGCTATATAGCGGAGCTTAACAGAGAGTAAGCCCGAAATTTCAGTTGTCTAATCGTTCTTTAAACATCTGCGCTCTCCGCTAAAAGAATGACATATATCAGAGATATCGTTTCGAATTTAATAATCGCTCGCGCGAGTACGTATATACACAGCAATGTGTGAATGTGTATATATATGCGTGTCTTGAGTTCTCTCTCTCTCTTGGCACGCAGCAAGTTGGCCCTGTAATTACGGTATAAACAGAGGGGGCTTATACAGAGGGCCAACATGTTCACTCTCTCGTTCACTGGGCGCAGCCTATAATCATCGTAGGCCCGCCCCTTGTTTGCTTGTATAATTACCCGGTGTGTGCAAGCCTTTCCTCCCTTTTTCCCTCCCTCCTACATATATATATATATATACCAGTTCAGACCAATCCATCCAGTCCGTCCGTACGTCCGTTCGTCTTTCTCTCGTTTGCTTCCTTCGACATTTCACTTGCTGCTATGCTTGCAGCCGCCGACGCTCGCTATTCGTGCTTTCGTATGCATGTATGTATTATACGCGCGCCAACCCGTGAGGAAGACAAAGCTCCAACAACATCACTGTCCTGTCGGTGTATCTCTCTCAACGCTCTCTCTCTCTCTCTCTCTCTCTCTCTTACATGTCGACGCTTTGCATTCTTTATATAAAAGGATCTCTGCCTACAAAGAGACGATGCACCTTTTGCTGCTGCGCGAATGTACTTTTTGGTGCGAGATACATATCATTTTTCTATCGCGCACGTTCTGGACTTTTTTAAGCTTTGACTTGTTTTTTTTTTTTCACTGCGATTGCCTTTTCCAGCGAGAGAGAGAGGATAACGAGCTTTTCTTTTTTTGACGTTTGATGGAATGGCATTCAAAGGATTTACCTTGTTTTTTTTTTTCGTTAACTTTGAAAAATGTCAATTTTTATTGGCATTCTCGCGCTCCGAGAGACAGAGGAAGTGTAGCTAAAAAAAAAAGCCGCAACATAAACGTCCTGCGATAATAAAAAGAAAACACCCTTATATAGGGCTATTAAATGCCGTCGCCGTCGCCGCCACGAGACTCGACTAACAAGCCAACGCGCGATAAAACGTTTTAACGCAGCGCGGAAGTAAATTTCGCTAACTAGGATGACAGGCTTAAATATCTCGAGGTGTGTATATATATATATACACGTTAGAATTGATTATTGCAAAACTTATGGCATAGTTCACAGATACGATATTACTCAGATATATGTATGCATGTCAAAGGAGTTTTGTCATATACGAATTGCTGAGATGTCTCAACTTCTCTCTCGCGCGAGATACATTACGCTTCTTCGTCTTCTTGTTCCGAAAATAAGCTCATATAGACGGCATATATATATGCAAGGTATTTCCAATTTCGAAAGCGTTATATTGCGTTCTGGCGTAATACCTATATACAGAATATATCATGTCTTGAAGCGCATCGACAGAGAGAAGAGAGAGAGAAAAAAAAAAGGTAACATATCGGCGAATGTATAAAGAAAGTGCTCGCGTATTGCAACTCGGCGGCAAGATAGCCTTCTTACGTCTTCTCTTTGAGCGTGTGTATACGTATAAAAAAGGGAATGAGAGAGAGGAGGAGGAGAAAGAAGGTTGTGTGTGCATGTGTGTGTGTGCCTTCGAACGATATCCGATTAGACGAACGATTTCCCGGGATTATTGACATAATTGGCTTATTTGCGAGAGCGAAATTCGCCTTCCTACCGCCGATACGCATCGATGTGCTGCTGCTGCCGCTGCGGCAAACGCTTCTTGTCGATCCCTTCCCCCTCGCTCTTTCGAAATTCTGTCGCTGTGTTAGCCTTATACATATACTACCACTCTTCTTCTTCTCTTTTACCTTCGTCGTACCTTCGCCTTTTTTTTTCTCTCTCTCTCTCGTTTCTTCTTCTTCTTCTTTTTTTTTTGTCTGTTTTGTCATTGTTCCTCATTGGGAGCCGCTCTGCTGCTTTATGAGCCGTGATAATGAGAGTTCCTCGAAGGCGCAGATACGACGCGACGCTAATTAATTTGCCCCCGACGAACTTCTTCTTCTTCTTCTTCTTCTCTTCACGATTAAAGCCTATATGCACGCACACCGAAAATTCAACGGCTTCTATCTTACCCGTGTGTGTATATGTGTGTTATGTGTATTTATAGCTGACCTAAAGGCATCTCACGATTTATCCTGACCTTTACATTCAATCGACGCGATCTTATACTTAGA
Source organism: Galeopsomyia nigrocyanea (assembly GCA_035047105.1). Lineage (NCBI taxonomy): Eukaryota > Metazoa > Arthropoda > Insecta > Hymenoptera > Eulophidae > Galeopsomyia > Galeopsomyia nigrocyanea. The sequence goes on from JAWWMK010000044.1 coordinate 63,429, forward strand.
AAACGAAGTGAATCGTTGAGCGATTTATTTATTTATTTTAAAAAAATTTTTTTATTTTTCGTTGGAAGGTATGTGTCATTACTCGAATGTATTTCCGAGTCCTTTTATTACGAGTTGAACTCGCGTTTGTCGGTAATTTACGCTTAGAAAAACAGCGAGAGAGAGCGCGTGACGAGCGAAGGAACATTTGGAGCTGTTATTCAAATAAACATCTACACCTCTGCGCTCATCTCTCTCTCTCTCGTCTATTACGGAGCCGCGACGAGGCGTTAATTTAAACGGTTGTATGTGTCTTGTGTAACTCCGAAAGATTTTAACAATTGACTTTTCTTAAATAAACACTGTGTAGGTCTTTTTGGAAAGTTTTAATACAATTTTGATCTTTGACGTGATGGTGCGCGTTTGAAATTTCAACGCCTTTCTCTCACGATGATGTTTCGAACTAAACGTTGAAATGTGTCTATTGAAATTTACATTTTTTTTTCTCTCTTGCGCCTATACGATTCATCGTGTCTGTTTATCTTCATATCAGCTAGCTCTTTAACAGATTGACACTGTTGAAGGTTTCTTGACCTATACATTTTTTCTTCTTCTTCTTCAGTTCTCCGTTTTGGTTCTCAGGTGACTTCATTGGAATTTACATTTTTATATAAATTGCTCGTTGTACTTGTGTGTATCTGTCGAGATAACCGAGAGAAAAAAAAATTTTTTTTTCTTCTTTTTCTTTCGGTGGAATCTCTCACGGTGTTGGTGTGTTCGTTCGTATATAGTAAACCGATACGTTTATTTTTTACAACTCTTTGGAATTAATTTACGATCGTCAATACATATAAAACTAGAGAAATATCATGAATAAACATCGATAAGTATATAAACGGATCGCTCAATTTTCGCTAAAACGAAATTTCGGCACTGATCGACCCAACTTTGACGGCAACGCATAACTCAACGATGATCGGTAATTAAAGCGTTATATCGAAAAATTATATTATTCATTAAATCGATAGAGAGAAAAAAAAGGAAATAAAACCAATATTTAGCGAAGCGAATCTCGCTCTGCGAATCAGCATAAACATTGGCTGTTTAGCATGAATTAACATCAGAGTCCCAGGCGGCGCGAGCGCAAAATTCTAACACGTCGCCTTCGTTTAATCAGATTTCGCATCGTCGTTGGCGAACGAAAAAAAAAAATAAAAAATCACGCTGAAACAACAAAACTAGCCGTGTGTCTTCTTCTTTTTTTTTTTAATGGCCCCACATCAATGAGAAAGAAAGAGAGAGGGGGGGCCTTTACGTCCCATTCACGAGATGAAAGTGGCGGCGCCGAATTAGCATCAATTGAAAATCCAAGCGGAATTTAATAAGGGTATATCCCGAAACGCTCTGAGCATCTGATAGCATTGAGTTCATCGCAAAAAAAAAAAGCAACGAATCTCACTGCAATATAAAAAAATAAAAAAAGAGGAAAATAGTCAATCAGGGCGCCTATACGTGCCGGTTGCGCGCGACTGCAATTAATTATACTACAAACTGGCCGACTTGCACAGGATGAATATACGTATAAAAGATGGAATCGATGCTTCGAAAATCGAGGGGGGAAGACGGGGGGGAGGGAGATTCAAATTCAACCTTATACGGGACAGCAGTGTGGCCGCGATGCGCGTCTATATTTGGCTTTTATATGTGTGTGTTGGAGGCCCTACTTCGTCTCGTCGTCTCTTCTTTAAACTGGTTTCTTTTTAGGCAACGAGTCTCTCTCTCACCGACTTTTACGCATATAAAAATCCTCCCGCAACACAACTGCAGATAAAGCGTGTGTGTATGTGTGTGTGCAGGATGTATCTCGCTTGGATCTATTGTGATAGCCGCCGCCGCTGCCTGACTCTTATGTACACACACACTTGCGCGCGAGCGGTTTTATTTCTCGGAAGGCGCCGCTAAGAGAGAACCATGCACCAGCACTTTTCTTTTTAATCCGATACAAAAGCCCCTTGAGAGAGAGAGAGAGAAAGAGGTGTAAGCCTCCTCCTCCTCGCACGCTGCTGTTGCTGCTGCCAAGCTTGATAATCTAACGTTTACGGATGTCTATTTATATCCGCGATTGTTGATGCAACCTGCTCTGCGAGAGAAAAATAATATGATGATGCACCTTTGACGTGTCTGAAAAATAAATATAATTTTTGCTTTGGTTGTTAATTGAAATATGACGTGTGTTTATATGAGAAAAACTGTATTGAAATTTTGATGGGTTGCTTATATACTGATTCCACTTTGTAAAAAAACAGCCTTTTAAGGTGGATGGACCAAATATTGATCAATGACAGAATCGAACAATTATTTTTTTATATATAGTATTTTGGACCA
>JAWWMK010000044.1:75593-101600 GCA_035047105.1 Galeopsomyia nigrocyanea
TTGCAATGAAAAATAAAAAAGAAAGAAAGAAACGCGTATTACGAGAGAGTATAACGTTGATTTTATCGGAAACAATGTATAACTGGCAAGAGCGTGAATTCGATATTTTATTTGGCGCTTCAAAAGAGCGACGCACACACTCGCGCGCGCGAGATTCAATTTCATCGAATGGATAATCTTCAATATGGTGAAATAAAAAAAAAAAGTTCCGTTTTGCAATAAAAAATTAAATCCACGTGTATTAGGAGCCTCTTCTTTCACACCCTGGAAAACAAGAAGAGAATGTAACGTTGATTTAATTGAACCATGTGTGTAAAACTACCAGAATTCGACGTTTTATTGGCTCTTCAAAAAGCGATATACGAGTTTCCATTTCATTACTCAAATATCTTCAATTGATCGAATGAACAGAACAAAAAAAAAGTCAAGTGAATTTCATCTGATATATCAAATTGACAATTGTCGCACTCTTCAATGAAACAACAAATTTAAAAAATAAACATACAATAGCATCGCTCGCGAGAAAGCAATTAAAAAAAAATTGATCTCTTGGAGAAATGAAGGATCTCTTTGAAGGACCCAAAAACTGCCGACAAGCTGCTGTCAAGCTATAACGTATTCTGAAGAATCACAAAAGAGCTCGGTCCCGCAGCAAAGCTCGGCGTACATATACCTGCGGCTTTTCTAGAGCTATATATACCGAATACGAAGAAGAAGAAGAAGAAGAAGTAGAAGAAGGAAAACGAGGGGTAGATATATATATAGGGATGACTAGTCTATATACACACCTACTTATATTTCCCGAATCCGCGGTCATGATTAAATATTTGCCGAGAGTTCGTCTGAGATCGTCTATATATCTATCATCTCTCTCGGGAGCCTTTTGAAAAGAAGGAAGAAGGAAAAAAAGGAAAGAAAGAAAGAAAAAAAAAAAGCGTCCTGCGCTGGTGGATATTCGTTTGAACAGCCATTAGCGAGCGTTTAGTCGCATGTACCTACTAATTGCTTTTGCTCTATCTACGTGTGTTGGCGTGTGTGTATTTGCGCGAGCGCATTTAAACAGATGTAGACCTCGGAGTATATAGTGTGTGCGCGCCGCACGAGGATGCACCTGGGTGGTGTCTCTCGTACAGATAAATCCAAGCGCGTGGCTCTCTCTCTCTCGAGTTCGCCCCCTACGCGTGGAAAGCGATATACGCGATAGATAATCGTCGCTCGCTCGCTCGCTCTCTGCGCGCATATTCGCTTTGACGAGTTATTTATTCGAGCTCGATTGATTTACAGTTTGAGGGAATTTTGCGCCGCCGCCACAGCAGCAGCAGCAACATGCGATCGTAAATATGTCCGCGTATAGTATACACACGCAGGAGAAGGAGGCAGAAAAGGATTGACTTTTGTATATACTCGCGCGATCGCTCGCACCAAGCGTCTCAATCGATCCGTACGCGACGCTAAATTTAAATTAATAAATTACTCGCCGCCGCCGTTGCGGTGAATTGCTTACGGTTTCCTCTCTCTCTCTCTCTCTCTCTATCGATGATGTGAGAAAATATTTAGAGAGGGATATGCGCGTGTATGCGTATATATGTGAGTCTTTGATTTAGTTGATAAACCACACGCGGGAATTTGTATATATCGAAAGCCGCTTGAATTATTTGCATGCTGCGTTTAATTTCGGTGAATCCCCCAGTGTTATTAATTATATTAAACAGGTCAACTTGGGAGTTGCTTTTGCTCTGTGTTTATGCTCGCGAGCGCTAAATTGAAATAATTAAACACAAGCGCTGCTGCCTTGCCTTATTATTCATCTTGTTTCCTCTATACTACTACTGCTGCGTTTAGAAACGCTATGCCGTTGAAATTTAACAGTGGAATGGCGCGCGCTCGTCACATGATGAATATACACCACGTGTGATTTCTGAGTTTTAGAAAAAAAAAAAGAGACGCTATACGTGTACTTAAAAAAAAAAAATTTTTTTTTTCTAATCCATATACATAATTAAGCTACCGTTCTATCGGATTAAGTCACCTTGTCGTCTTTTTTTCGCTTCCGTTCGACTACAAATCTCGGGACTTACAAGCTTTGGAGAAGGAGAGAGAGCGTTGAAACAAAAGTCGTCAAGTAATTATTAACTCCCGGAGCAGCGCTGAGTACACACATTAAAGCCCATCCGAAAAAGGAGCGAGAGAAAAAAGACAGGCGCCGCCGAGAGAGTCGCTCTAATTTACGCGCCGGCCGTTAATTCGGTGGAATGCAAAAAAAGAGAAAGAAAAAAAAGACGCACACACCGGTAGCCATGCGACGACTCAATATTTAAAGCACGCCGAGAGAGAGATATGCACAAGAGAGTGCGCGCGTGGAAAGAGCCTCGATTATCAGATAATTATGCAAATTTTTTTTTTATATAATGTCGCGCTGAGGAGATATTTGGCGCGTGCGCGCGGTGGACGCTTTTGTAAACCGGTCTTACGCGCATATATATTACAAGCTTACCTTTTTTTTTTCAAACGAGATTTCTACGTATCGTGGCTTTTGTTGTTGTTTGTGTACTCTCTCTTTCTCTCTCTCTTTTTAATATGCTTTCGCGCGTGAAAAGAGTGAATTTACGTTTTCCAATATCGACGCAAAAATTGCATCTGCATTTTTCAAAAAAAAAAGCGAGGGAGAGACATTCCGCGCGCGAGAATAAAAATTCGAACGTTATTCGAGGTGTATTGCTTTTTCACGCGTGTACATTGTTCGTTTACTGTACCGCCAACTAGAGGGTGCGCGATACACGTATATGGAAAATTGAACAATACGGTTGATAAGCTTTATTGAGTTGTGCTTGAGTAATTAGTAAAATAATGCTGGTTGTGAAACGTTTTTCTTAATTGATATAATGTCTTAATAACACAGAATATTTTATTTCATAATCAATAAATATAATGTAAAACGGGTTCTTATTATATTAATTCAACAAACAACAATGCATACTTAATTACGCAAACGCAAAAGTTGTTGCAGCACACATCGCGACGAAACGTTAAATGCATAACACTGTCGCAAGTTAATCACAATATAATTTTTAAAAGCGCGCATGTACGCGCCGCGCGGAGATATTTATTTATTTTATTTTTTCTTTATGTTTTCAGGTCCCAAGTAGAGGAAGAGCAGCAGCAGCAGCAGCGTGCGCATCGTTACGCTCATAATGAGCAAGCGTGTTACTTTTAATGGCAGCATTAGTTAACAAAATAAATAGCGCAGTTTAAAAAAGCCGGAGCTTTTTTCAGCAGCAGCAACAGCAGCAGCAGTCACATGTCGCTCACAGTATTTCTTCTATTTAAAAGTCATGAGAACGCCGTTGATCCTCCTAATCCTCATGGGAGCAGCTCAACAGCGACTCCCAGTAGCTCTCTCTCTCTCTCTCTCTCACTCTCTATCCATGCCTTTTTCTAGCTTTTTCTATTTTGGAGACCTCCGGCTTCGACAAAAACTAGACAAAACGCTTCCACTGCGCTAAATCGCATTATTTATTTTCAGCCAGTCTATAGTCTATCCGATACATGCAACTGCTATACAACAATCCGAGAGAGAAAAAAAAAAGAGGTTTGGCTGCCTTTTATTGGTCAAGCTCTCTATCGTTTTCCCATAAATCTTGTAGGCTTATTATTACGTAATCTCAGCATTCATTGAATGTTTTTCAAAGGCTGCTCTCTCGCCGCGTTTTAGTTCGCATTCAATAACCCAGCGGTTTTTCCTACAAAAGCGTACGCTAATTCGCGAATAAAAAGAAACAATTACAACCCATTGCAAAAATTAAATTCAACGAGAGTAGAAAAAAAAAACAAACCTTATACCCGAACGAGATATTTATAATCCGCGCGTGCAAGTATACAATCAGCCTCGCGCTCTTCTTTTCATCCGCAGCGCTAAGTGGGATTACACGCAGAGGCAGACGCAGTGTCTTCGGATCGTATACCAATTAGCGCTGATATATACGATTCAACGATCAATAAAAAGTTGCTCTTAATCTGCGACAATTTATACACCGTGCGCGGTATGGTCTCCCATAAAAGCAAAAAAAAAAAAAAAAATTGGGTCACTTACACACACACACACACACACACACACACACGTGGAACAGATAAGTTTGATGGTCGCAAATTTTCGCGCGCTTTCGCTCTCATTATACGAAGTAGTGAGCAAGCGGAGAAGAGGAGGAGAGAGAGAGAGTTCCGCGAGAAGTTTGTGGGCCTCGACTGCATAAAGCTATCGCGGCGCGGGCCGCGAGACGGTGGCGGCTGGGATTTACAGCACCTTAAACGCTCGCAAGCGATAGCGCCGCCGTATACCGCCGCAGCGCGACAAAGCTGCCGGTGTAGCCTTGACCAGCGATACGTAAATTCCCTCCATATATACCCAACGCCAAGCCAAGCCAAGCCAAGCAAGCAAGAGAGAAGGACGAGTCAGTCGCTCGTGAGAGCCTCCACGGCTTCTCTTTCTCTTCGTGCCGATACGACACACACAGTACACGTACACTCACAAGTCTGCAGGCTTCTGCGGTCGCTCGCTTGCTCTACCTCTTCTTCTTCTTCTTTTTTGCTTTGTTTCAAATAGCTCTTATCTGGCCGAGCGTTATGAGTTTGTTACGAGGCCTTGGGGTAATTATTAATGTCAGTAATTGGGTTAATTAAGAGAGATCTGCGTCGCCGAGGATTTTCAGCTTCATGCCTCGGACTTTTACTTTTTAAAAGCTCTTCGCTGCGTGCCAAGCTGCAATTCTGCGATACAGCAGACAGAGAGAGACCATTGCACAGATGAATTATACCAGCTGCGTTTTCTTTTTTTCTTTTTGCTTTCTTTATTGCGGATATACATACAGCCGTTGCATAATGCGGAATTATTATTCGCGCGGTTGTTAAGTTGCTGTTGTTCTTTCTTCTTTTTCGACAAACGACGCGGCAAACTGCGGAGGTAATCAGTCATTGTTAAGACTTTAGACGCGCGGCCGACTAAATCCACTCTCCACTCTAAAGCCACTTAAGAGCGAAGAGCGAATTTGCAAAAATAACAATAACAAAACTTGCGACGAGAGCGAGAGAGACAGAGAGCAGAAGCAATAAGTATTTATCGTTGCACGATGCCTTTTCCCTTTTTTTTTTGCGCGCATATACGATACGATATGCGGCGGGCGGCTGCATGCTTGATTAAACGATGAATAATGCGCCACTTGACGGGTCAATAAATACACACATATACATATACGCTCTTTCGAAAATATGAGACGCGCATATATAGGATTCTTGAAGGCGAACGAATAGTGAGTTTGAGCGATGAGGCGCGAGCAGCCATAAAACTCGAGGCGGCAGAAACAAGGCCCCGGAAAGACGAGACGACGATATCCTCTTTAATTTTTGCGCCGCGAGAACTCTAATTCGTTTCAAAATGTCGCTTCTAATACATTTGTAAAAAAAATTTTTTATTTTTTTTTTACGCGAAAAAAATATAACACGGCACGCACTACAAGACGCGGGGGGATATTCTCCTCTATGGCGTGTACGATGTTTCCCATGTCCGTTTTATCTGCGTCTATTTTTTCACGTCGTCGCCGCTATATAGTATACGCGCTAAATTGAGATCGTCCCGCGACGTGTTCTACGTATCTTAGCTCGTTTGTTCGCGACGGTGAAGAAATGTGCGAAACATTCTTGGCTGAAACTCTCTTTTACGTATGTGCAGTGTGTATGTATATATATTGGATTATATACGCAAGAACAAAGTGTCGATTTATATATTGCCATTGGCGGCGCTATCGCCTCCCCCGAAATATTTCTATCCTATTGTGCAGCAACGGTGGCGGCAGCCAAAGCGATTTGCCCAGGAATTGGAGCAAACGCCAAAAGCGCTCGGGGTTTTATTTATCGCTTCCGATCGTACGTCTTATCTTAATGGAATGTGCCAAAAAAAAAAACGTAATTGTTCGCGAGGCGCAATGTTGTTTTGATGCGTTTGCTTCGTAACTCGTTCACGAATGTTTTATTGTAAATTTTAACTCGCGCTTTTTAACGGACGTATATATCTGTTCTTTTGTATCTATATAGATACTGAAATAACGACTGTCCGTGTGAAATTTTTATAGTGGTTTTCGTTCGATTCGAATCAGGAGTCGGATTTAACATTCATTCCACGAATGTATACGATTTCAGTTTCTGTAATGCATGACTCAAGCAATCAAATTTTCACAATCGCATACTCAATTTTAACGACGGTTTATTTCCGTTTCGGCATGCGAAAAATAAATCTTTTAATCCTGCCAGTATATAAAAATAAAATTAATCTTTCGATTCGTGAAACGGCCGAGAGAAAAAGAGTGTTTCGAAAATTCCCAGCTGAAATCTCGGTTTATTCCAAGAAAATTTGATTAATTATCAGAGGCAGAGTATAAGAACATATAAGGTCGCCGCGGCAATTGTCGACTATCCGCGAAACGAAACGAAATGAATAAAAGGAATGCCTCATATCCGTTGCTTATATGCTTATAGAGAGCTATACGAATGAAAAATCATCGCGCAAGCATCCTAATCAATACATGTCGTGTCTTCATAATATAGTCTCTATCTCGCTCGGCTTATATTGCCTCTGCATCCAAATTTCGCGTTATATCTTTTATTCATGAATTTTTGCGGTATTCGGCCATTAAGCATATACGACGAGAAAAATAGAGAGAGATAGTTCCATCCTGATAATCGTCGTCTATAGTTTTTTTTTTCCTCGCATGCAGCACACGATGGACTATTCATATATAATCGTGATTATATACGCAGTCGTTCGAAGAGTATATATATGTAGAACAAAGAGTTCCGCTACTGTTATGTAGCATGATATTCGAGGAAACTTATAAGTGGGGTTTGCCGTCATCGACAGAGTGAGTGACGCAGCTTTTAGTTGATTTATTCAGCCAAATTGCAGTCATTTTTCTCTTTCTCGTGCGGCGCGCCTCATTGATAGAGTCGAGAGAGGAGCTTAAGAAAGGATCATCTTCTGCTAAGGAATATTAATATACGATGGAGAAAGGCTTTAAGTGAAATTTTCTAACTCCGCGTGCTTCTTTTTTATTCGAAGTCCGATAAGAGTGATGGATCATGACGATCCTTCGCCGACCAATAACGACAGCAGCAACAACAACAACAAATAACGAGCGATTTTTGCGCCACGTTATAACGAGCTTAGTTCGCTGGCAACAGCAGCAGTAGCAGTCGCCAAAGAAAACTTTCCAAACAACACGCCCCGCAAAAATCAATCGCGTGTACTAGCACTTGAAACTTATAGTTGTCTGTTTTTTTTTCTCGAGAGAGAGATACGCGATATATATGCGGGTTTAGAAGAAATTAGGGTCAATGTTGAAATTTTTCTATAACTCGAAGCTTGTGTGTATCTATATAGTCTAGCATTGATTGCGCAAGTAACATACGCGCATAATATAACAACGATAAAGAAAGGCTGCACAACCAGAACGATCGTTCGATTTACTTTGCGGAGATGCGCGCTTTAGCGGCGAGTAAGTCGTCCTTTTGTTGCGACACGACTTTTTCCGAGACAACAAACATTGTCTTTATGAACGACCGAGGCCGAGCCTTTTTTCGTAATGAGTTATGTAAAAAATAAAAAATAAAAAGGCATACACTTGAATTTCTGGGAGCGTGAGCGGAGTGAGAGAGAGAAAGGATGGATGGGCTTTTAAATGCGCGCTCGTCGTCTGTCGTCGCGCACGCGGCAAAACTTAGATCTTATCGCGGCTGCGTAGGAACATATCTCGTACAACTGATTTTACACGGCGAATGACATGTTTGCCGTCGATTGCGTTTGCACGCGACGACGACGACGACGCAGATGTATTTATATACGATTCATGCGGGAAACGTCGTTATTATAAAAGAAGAGAAATGAAGTTGAATAATCAGCGACTCAATTGCGCAATTGCGAATACATAATTGTTATTATTGTAAACGCAGTTGTGACAATGTAGCTTGATAACGAGCGGCAAGTTTATTGCCGCTTGTATTATTTTATTTACGTAACGAACTCCAAGTTAACTCGGACTGATTGTCGTCATCGTTGTCGTCGAGAGATTCACACGGAGGAGAGTTTTTGGCGACCTTCGTCAACTACTTGTTCCTTGTCTCGTTTGTTCTCTTAAAGAGCTATTGTTCTTTTTATATATATATACCTAATTGCAACACATTATTTTTTTTCTCTTGTCAAACAGTACCCGACATTCATATATTAACTGACAACCTGCGCTGAGAGAGTTATGTATTGCTCAACGGATAAACATTTGAAAAAGTAAATATGTAACACACAACTCGGAGCGAATATTGCCTAATTCAAAATATATATACAGAGGCTGTCTCGTTTCCCTTGACTCAGTATCGGATGTTTGAGCACTTTAGTTTTGCTCCTGCCGACGCTTTAATGCCAGACGCGGGAACTGAAGTTGGCCAATCAAATTTAGCATCAGAGGCCCGCGCGCATCGTTGCCAACTATATACACTGTGTCAACATACTCGAGACTCGTCCACGAAACTTTGCCTTTCAATATTGATATTGAAGCTAGTTACTGCAGATTTAATAATCTTCCTGGATAGAGAGAGCGATATTCTAAATTATCAAGCTAATTTGTACAAGGATAATTCGATAAACAACTGTTACCTATATTAGAGGCACAATATACAAGCCAACACTTTCTTGATCGATTGCAAACACTGAACTTTGTTGTTGTTGCAGATACGTTAATGTTTGTGTTCTCAGTCAATTATCGCGCACTGCTTTCCATTCATTAAGCTCAATTCGAGTTTGTAACCAAAAATTTTCTGCTTTCAACCTCAATTAAACGGACGCGATATTAATGGATCGAGTTATTCGACCTAATTGCTCAATCAACATTATACGATATACGGAGGGAATTTAAAAAAAATATACGTAAACGGATACTCGTCAAAATTATTTTAACCAAACCTCCCCTTTGGTGTCAACGCAATAATATATTGCAGATTGTTTTTCGTTCATTCGTCACAATTACACGCGCGATTTGTAACAAATGACCGAACATTCCGGCGAAATTGAAATCTATTAAGAAGATTAAAACTCGCGGGGCCGAAAGTTGAAAGAAGGAGGCAAAGAAACAAACAGAATGATTAACAGGTCATAAAAGCCCATCGACAAGTCAAATAGATGGTTTCAACCAAAAAAAAAAGAGAAAGAGAATAAGAAGCAAATTCCGCGAAGCTCATAAATAATGCTGTGACGAATTTCGCTCGATATTCTTTTCTTAAGAATCAAGTAAGCAGGGGGGGGGGGGGACTCATCGCAGCTCATCAGTCCTGGGCGGCGCGTCATCACTCACGAAGAAGCCGAACAATGCCTGAAGGCGCATCATCGGTTTCCCAAGTAAATTAAGAGATGGCCAAGGTCCGCACGGATAGGAAGAAGAGGGGAGTGAAGCATATATTTGCGAGCGAGAGAGAGAGAGAGAGAGACAATTGATAGAGGCAGATTGACGAGAACCGTTAATGCCTATTGAGTAAGAGAGAGAAAGAGAGAAAGAAGATTGGCGCCCGACGCGGCGGCTGTTGCCCTTAATTGCCGCAGAGACTATCTTCTTCGCGAGCGCGGCAATGACCGCTCTGGGTATTATATTGTGCATTTCTAATCTTCACTGCGCGCGCTCACCGAGTTTTATCGCGAAATGAACTTTCAGGTTTGTTGCCGGACTCTTTTTTTTTTTTTATTACATTGAGAGTGGAGCAAAAAAAAGCGTCGATAGAGTTTGCGGTTTGTTATACGAGAGAGAGAGAAGGCTCTACTTTTGCGCAGATCTGGGTCAAACAAAAGCTTTAATCGAATGTTTGAAGTGCATTGAGAAAACTCATTAATTTTCTCCACCGCGCACGCGCCGAGGTAATTGTAAATTATTATGAAAGAATTGAAAAAAAAAATAAATAACGCTTGCGTGACTGCGGTTCATATTAAACTTGATTATGATAAAAAACATATAACGTTAAAATGAGAGCTCACGTGAAGTAATAGATGACTAATACTCATATCAAACGGTACTTTGCGGCGATCGATACTTTCATTGATTCGAAGTGTGCACGTATATACGCGTACATACGAGAGCGAGTAGTAAATACCCATTTTATGAACGACTGATCTCTCTATATGACGTTTGTCTCGCTTTTACAACTTTGTTATATCGCGTGCGCGCTTTCGTGCTTTCAACTATCGAGCAAAACTATACTACGCGGGGCATCAACACCAATACCGAAGTATATCGTCGTTTGAAGTGTCTTGGAATTGCAAATTTATTCGCGATAAGATTTTACGCACCAACGACTCTGTCTATATATATGCGAGAGAGAATAGAACTAAAAATATCTTCAATACGTCACGTTGCTCGTAAAAAAAAATATACGTTATATAAGGAAAAATCTTCGCGTGTTTTTTTTCTTTCACCGCGCGCGAGCTACTTATACATTCAAACAGCGTGAATTTCCATAGTTAAATTGCAACCGTGCGATTCGATTCTGAAAAAAAAAAAGAAGAAGTTGCTGATTATTCATTGTGCGACAGCGAGAGAGAATAAAAAAAAAAACACGAGCGAGAGAAAGAGGAAGTGCAATTTTTCTTTATCATTTATCTGGCGGGAAATGAAGCCAACATTGTTTGCATTATTATCAAAGTGCAGTGCAAGTTGAATCATATTCCATTGTTCGGCTACCGTATACATTCGCGCGATATTCAATACCGATTCGTTTTTATTTGCGCGTAATATAATGCATTGTTTATAGTGATAGCTGCTGCCCGACGACGACGTTATTCGCATGTGCATTCGCAGCGACGTCGGCCCATTATCTCGTTGATGAAATTAATGAGCTCGAGCTCGCTCGCAACAATATCCAATGCACATATAATTAGCGCATAGTGCATCGCCGTTACAATTACTTCGTCTACTCGCTGCCACTCTAATAGATACGTATAGGCGTATATATACGAGCAATTACGTTGGGCAGAGGCAGTGTGTTTAGTTTAAACTATCGGAAAATTAATCGAAACTTGGAATTTACTACACTCCGAAATTGTACAATTGACAAACGCGAGTTTAGACTAATGACAGGCGGCGGTCGTGATCGCTTTTGTTCCATTTTTATTTATTTTTGTTTTCATTTTCCGCAATAATAGACATAGGAAGTCCACCCACTTTTCGATAAAGTAGCCCGTAAAGGTTGCGAATAGATTATAGATTTTCTGTTTTATAATCGTCGCGAGTGTATCCGAGAATGGTGCTTTATCAGCCGCGACACAATGCCGCGATTTGAAAGCTCGTCCATTTATCGATGCATTACGTTATACCGTTTGCTTCGCTATATATACACACGTTTTTCCGCGAATTCTCGCTGTGCCCATTATTATTCGAATGAATCGCTTTTAACGGACCTGTAAATACACCATCGGCTCTTTCATTCACTTCTATTCGGTGCGCGGATGACGTCATTAACGCGATTGCTACCAGTATTGAGTGTTCAATAATTGAGACTCTTCAATAATACCAATCGCTAATCGATAGACACGTTGCGTAAATCCGTTAAAAGCGCTTGAATAATTCCAATCATCATTGAACTTATAGCTTCTTCTTCTTCTTTTTTTTTCGTATCTAAAAGGTTAAAAGCGTATTATTATTTTTTTTTCTATGCCGTTATTGTACGACTGCATTATAATCGTTCGGTTATGTCGTGCATTAAATTAATTATATACACGATACGAAAGTACTTTTTTTTCTCTCTCTCACTAACGTTATATGAAAACAATACTTCCGTTTTCATCCGCTTATAACACTGCTATATACCCGTTGATTCGCGATATCGAAGTAAAAATAAAAAGAAAAAGATAGTTTTGCACAATCAAACAATGAACCGTATATTACGCAAAGAAAATTATTTTTTGATAGCTGCTCCTATACGCTAGCTGAATCGCGAAAATTCTAGCGAGAAGTCGATCTAGGCCGCGGCACCGAGATGAGAATATACAGTTTTTTCCCTCGCGGAAATTCCGCAGTATATAGTAGTAGCAGTAGATAGCCATAGCTCGCAATCAAAAAAATAAGCGGGATGCAATCTTTGGAAAGAGCAACTACCTCGTCAAAATGGTTCGGTCGGTGCTTTTAGCATTGAAAAACATCAAAACATTCCACGCTAGCCGCTGCTGCTGCTTGGAATTGATTCGCGGCGGTAGCCTCTCTCTCTCTCTCTCTCTTTCTCTCTCGCGAAACAAAACCCTTCATCGACAGGAGAAAGAGAGAGAGAGCGAAAAGATCGGCGTTTGGCTCGTAAATCCAAAAGAACGGCCGTAATCTTGTGCGGCGTTTTCTCGGTTGCTCGCGCGCGCATTTTACATCGCCCCCGAAAAGCAATTAAAATAGCGAAATTCAATCAGCCGCTCCTCTCTCTCTCTCTGTCTTTTTTTTCTCTCGTTGTCTTCCTGCCTTCATTGCAGCCTAATTGCTGATAAATAAATACGCCAAGCTTGAATTGTTCTCTCTTCGGCGAATATAACCGAGAGTGGGCGCAGTTTTCTTTCTCTTGGCACGAGGAATATAACGAGCTCAGCGCGAGCAAGTATACATGTATATAACCATCGGCGCACGGGCTCGTCCTCGTGAATTGCGTATTATATATTGTGTTGCGAGAAGAAAGACGGGCGTTGCACGATTAACGCTTCCCAGCTAAATAGTCAGTGCCACTATATAACCGGACGCTCTCTCTCTCTCTCTCTCCCTTTCTTTCCTCGGGGTCAGTGTATCCTACTGTATATCGCTTGAGAGTTTCTTGAAGAGTGTGAGCCAATATAGATGGGTAGTTTTCGATAAGCGCAAACCAAAAGAGTGAGCTGCCTTATATTGATTGATTGATCGATTGATTTTATTATTAATGCCAATGTCATACTTTTTTTTGTTTCATTGTAATGCCCGTTCAAATGCCGTATGTACATGTCGATTGATAACGCGCGAGCGCAATTTGCCTCGAGGCCGACGACGGCTACCGCTATTTTCGGTTATTGCGTTTTACGCGCGCGCGCACCACGCCTCGTACAAATACACACACACACACACACACACACACACACGTACACGAATATTCAGCGATTTAAATGCTTTAATCTGACAACTGATGAAACAGCGCGCCGTGCACGATCAATCCTAATGAATTGATAAATAGCCTGGATGAGCGATCTCTATACTACTCGCGATGTTTAAGCCGCAAAGATTAATTGTCGTCTCGCGCGTTCGCTAATCTGTGACCAATTTTTCAACGAAACGTATTAGCGTTTTTTCGATCGATCGTTTTGTTTCTTTTATTTTAACATTTGATGTTTATTGTTTTAGTGAATGATTGTCGCCTGATTCATCTTTAATGCCTCAAAGGAAAAATTTTCGCAGCTAAAATTGTTTTCGTTATTGATTTTTTTTTTTCATAATTAAACGTATGCAGCCTCATAAATTACGCGATGGCAATACACGCATTGTGTTCCAAAGAACAGTGCCGTTTCTCAATATTGCAAGAAAAAAAAAAGCAACAATCGAAGAAAATTCCATAGCGCGAAGATTAATTTATTATTCGCGCGTCGGTATGCGAGATGTATAACTGCAGATAATTACGGCCTCGAAAACATTGTAATTCGTATATAGCGTTAAAACTCGTTGCATCGCGAGAAATAAAAAAAAAATAAAAAAAAAAATAAAATAAGACGTATCAAAACACCTTTGAGAAGCTACAAATAACCAACTGTGCGCGAATCTTCGTTCTTTTTTTTCGTTACAACGGCAAAATTCAACACCTATCAGATCTCCTCTAACAAGTTTCAATCCCGCACTTTTAAAGACAGCACGTCTCTCGGGCTGTAATATGCGAACTAAAAATAAAGGCATCGATTTTTTTTTTAAAGCGAGCGAACGAGAGAGCAAGGCGACGTAACATCCCATATCGCTGCGCCATCGGCGTCTGTCCCTGATACTTTTTTTTTTCTCTTTCGTTTTGTTGGTTCGTTCTCTCGCTGCTGCTGCAACAACATAGCGCACTCTCTTTCTCCGTGTGTCTCGATCAGCTTCTTCGATCTAGATTATTATATTATGACGCGCGGTGGCGAATGATGAGACTGCGAGAAACAAACGCGCATATCCCATTAACGCTCTCTCGCGCGTTCCATGACTGTACGAAAGTGCTAGTGGTACACTCGTTAGAAAGCGTTGATTTAATCGAATAGATTTCGCACCACAGACGTGGATATATACCTATATAGTATACCTCGTCAATCGCTCTTGCAGCCTCTCTCTCTCTCTGCACGTGTGCTAACCACTGATAATAAAATGAAATAAGAGAACTCTGCCCGATTCAATTCCGCGAGTTCTGTTTATCGAACAAACTATTTGCCGCTCGCACGCGGCGAGATTCGAAAATACTCGCCTCCTCTGCTCGCAGCCGCAACCGAGGGATTACGCGCGCTCGAAGCGAAGGGAATTTGTGCGCTCTTTTTTTTTTTAATTCTTTTTTATTCAACTGTTTGCACGGCCATTATCTCTCTTACGCGGTGACAGTTTGTTTTAAATCCATCTGCCTTAACCGCGCGGAGATTCGATTAATGGACTATTTTTATTGCACACTCGCGGTGGTAAATTCAATATTTATATATGCCGTAACGATAATGCGTGCGGCCAATTTCAGTAGGCTTTATTATGTCAGCTACTTAAATTTACCGGTATATACCATTCGAATGTTCCTCTATATAGCGCGTTTGTCATTAGAAAGCTCAGAGCTGCGGTAAATTGATGATGATAACTACGCGCTACTAATGCGCGCCGGTACTTTCATGGACGATCGATCGCCACGAATGCCAAATCAATATAATCTATCGGGTTTAATTCACGAGATCGTACTATAATATATGTATAGCTTCCTGCTTCCATTTCTACCGAAAATTCCGTTAATCCGTGCGCGACACACACACACACACACATGCGTTTTTTTTTTCTAGCTCGCGTGTGAAATATATATTTTGTTCTATAGCGATTTCGACAGCGGATAATATTAATGAGTTCCCAGAGAAAACGAACGAAGAAGATATAGAGGCGATGATTGACCCCAAGGAAATGGCTTTAACTGATCGATCGCCCACCGTATACGCGCGCCAGCATTGTATATACATATATATCGTTGACTTGCTTAATTATTTCTCGGGAAAGTGGTCGACGACGACGACGACGACTCATACAAATGACCAAGTTATAAAGTCGAGTGTGGAATATTGTATAGTATGCGCGGCTGACGAGCGCGCGTTGATAAGCAAATAGACAAATACCGATTTTCCCCTCATTGAGTTGCGCGCGCGCTGTCTGTGTTTATCACGCCCTCGAACTGCCTGTCTTCGAGTAGGAAATATGATGCACATATGTCAAAGCTTTTTTTTCCTCTCTGTTAGAGAGTGCGTGATTGCTCAAGTGCGCTTTTTCCTCTTTTTTTTTACAAAGTTACATGCACCATCGATGCGATGATTTTTCCAAACGCTTCTTTTCTTTTTTTCTTTGCTCGATGAGCGAGAGAATTAGGTCGAGAAAGTCGTACGTAATATGTGTTTAAGGTTATTGACTCTCGAAGGAACATGAATTTTTTATCTCGACAATGAAAGGAAATACGTGTAACGTGTAGACGATATACCTATATAGGCATGCTTTTGCGCGCTATAAGTTTTATCAAATATGCACGAGGCGTAGAACAAAGAAAGTATATAACGTGCTGACGCGTTGTATCGCGCTCGGAAACTCTATTTTTAAATAAAAATTACCTTTTTTTCTCTCTATCTCTCTCTCTCTCTCTCTCTCTAGCTTTTAAACAAAGTTGCTTGCTCGTGTATGCATATATATCTCTGACCCTCTCCCTTTCTCCCTGAAACATTCTTTTCAGAATAAAAATCACGAAAAAATCCTCGAGTGCGCACTTAAAGTTTTCCAACTCTCGAAATAAAGAGAATTTTACTTGAGAGTGCAGAAAGAGAGAGAAGAAAAAAAAAAACTGGGGCTAATTAAGAAGAAAGTATAAAGTAACGATTCTTCGCTGCCTCACGGGGAGGTTAAGGAAAAACAAATCCCGCCAGCCGGAATAAGTTTGCCGTGCGCGCACGGGTGCGGGGGGCGATCTCAATAGCGGATTCGTCAAATGCAACTGCGTCGAGGAGAGAAAAAGTTTTCCCTCGTTGGAATATTCGCGTCAATGTCGAGAAGATCGGCAAAAGTAGGAAATAAGGCTCGACTCGCGGGGGCGCGGCTGGCTGCTTGCAAAGTTGCGGCCCCATCGCGGAAACAAACTTTATTCGACTGTATAAGAGTGAGGGAGAAAGAGAGAGAGACTGAAACAATCCTCAGGCAAAGTTTGCACGTCTCTCTCTATATATATCCACAGTGCGAGCGAGAGAGAGGAGAGTAGATTGCTCAAGGAAATAAGCTTTGGTCAGAGGGAAACTGGACTTTAAAACTGCTGATATAGGGGTGCTGGCCAAACCCTACTCGCGGGAATTTCAGCGAGCGACCGCGCGCGGCTTTCGATTAATTTGGCGAGTTCGACAAAGGCACACGAACGCCATGTAGCTGCCTGAAGAAAAGCCAGCAGCTAAAGAAACTTCCCTCCCTTTGGATTTCAGACTACGAGGGAATAATTGACTCCGACGTTGCGCTGCTGCTGCCGCCGCCAGTCTCTTTTTCTCTCACTTTTGAAAAATTAATTTTTTTTTTCCGGACTTCTTTTTTTGTTCTTTCTGCCTGCGTGACTACTCGAGCTGCTCTACTTTAATCAGACGAGAATCTTTCTTTTTTCTACTTTTTGTTAATGAGATTTTTCTATCCTTTGTCGATTGAGCTGGCTAGTGCAATCAGTGCTACTAGTCGATTGCTGGATTCGGATTATTGGATTTGTTTGCTCCAAGATACTTTGTACTGTAAAATACTTTTTTAATGCCAAAATTGAATATAAAAAAGTTCTCAAAAAAAAAAACTCTGGCTGCTCTTGATAACGACATTCAAATTTTAAATACGCCTATATAACGGTGTCAAATTAAAGCATTCAGCTTTTTTCGGAGTTCTTTTTTAAAGCGAAAGCAAACATTCCTAATTACACACTTCCCGTTCAAACTTTGCGAACTAATTTGGAGCGTTTCAGAAAAAAATTTCCTCCTGCCCGGGAGTTTCAATTACAAAACCTTCATTTAAAACTTCTTTTTACTCAATTCTGAATGGCTGCATATGTAATTTGAATCGAAAATTTTGCTCTACTTCGAGCATGCGAACAAAAAGCATATATATGGAATATAGTGACAGGTGGCTTGCACATGTATATATTATTTTAATTTCAAAATACGTACAATAGTGCATCCTCATGTGTGATTCTGATTTTAACAGCCAACTTGTATATTTTATTTTATTTTTTTCAAGTAAAAGCTCAAGCTCTGATTATTGCATCACTGCACTGTGGCGCAGAGAAAGAAAATAAATACGTGCGTGACATAACGCCCGTGCTCCGTACATTATATATTGCACGCAAAGACAAAGCTGACGAGGATAATGAAAGGAGAAAGGTTAGGTAAAAAAAGTTCAGTAAAGAGTCGTCGTTTTTAATATAACAAACTGCTTTTTATTCATTCAGTGACTCGCTGACACATTGGACAGCCAAGAAAAACTGTAGTTTGATTTTATAATAATTAATATATTACAACACAGATCATTTGCAGTCGCATGCTTATGATCGGCAGTATGTGTATGTGTTTTTATTTACAAAAGATTTTTTTCAAAAAAATCGAACGCAATTTGCACACTTCGCTTGCACAATTTATCGAACGAAATACAAAATAAAAATGCAGTATTAATTACAGTCGAGTTAGCGTAGTTCTTTTTTCTCACCTAACTATTTATAATATATATATTTATAGAATTAACGTAAAAATGTCGTCGAAACCTCGAAATCGGGAGGGACGAGCGCGTCTAGTTTGTCAATTAGGATTCGTATTTACAATAGTCAATATGCATTTGTTGTTTTTTGCTTCACTAATATAATATAATACAGTATACATTATTTACAGAGAACGGAATGATGACTTACGGGCCTAGTAAGCGTGAAGCAACGAGCGCCTCCAGCGATAAAGGACTCTGGTCGATCGCGGTCGGCCGGACGGTGTCTGCATAGTATGTGTGTGTAGTTGTGACTGTGTGTATGTGTGTGTGTGTGTGCAAGAGATACACGGACACGTTGGGCGCTACACGATAGTCTTAGGAACGAGAGATCTCGCGCTTGATTCGCCGCTTTAATGATTATTCGATCTTGATTTGGCGCGACATTAAAAGTGAGAGAATAAAATAAAGAAAAAAAATAGAAGGATAGGGGCGCGCAAGGCTGTTTGCTTGCGCGAGCAAATGAAATAAAAAAAAAGAAGGGGGGCGACGAGCGAGCGACAGAACAAAAATAGCGTTACACGGCCTTTGCGCCTGCAGGCTCTGAGAGAGTAACACACAGTCTTGTTTCTACAATGATATGCGAGAACCCGAGGAATGCATTCGAGCGGCGCGTCACGTTTAATAGTATATCGACGAGAGAGCGATGATGACTCGACGAAGCGACGTGAAAGTTCGTAACGAGAGGATTCACGTGTGTGCGACTCTCTCTCTCTCTCTCGCTCTCGTACGTTTACACGCTTATGGCTTTGATTGTCGAGCAGCCTGCTCTCGTGGAAATGGCACGGTTCTCGCCTTTCGAGAGAGTAGAAGAAAAAAAATAGAAGAAGGCGGAGAAAAAGAATAGAGCGGCGCGATCCTTCGCGAAGCAATAAATACATAATCGTCGATGC
Organism: Galeopsomyia nigrocyanea; assembly: GCA_035047105.1. Lineage (NCBI taxonomy): Eukaryota > Metazoa > Arthropoda > Insecta > Hymenoptera > Eulophidae > Galeopsomyia > Galeopsomyia nigrocyanea. The sequence goes on from JAWWMK010000044.1 coordinate 94,513, forward strand.
CTATACGAAACTTCACAGCTTTCTTCGTATTCATTCACGCTTCGTTACCTAAATATTTACAATGTTTCTTTCTTCCTTTTTTTCGCAACAACAGTCTTTTTAAAAAGAGTTCATAGCCCTCGGGGCTCTTCGGACGACGTAACACAACATATAATCGCGACTCGCGTGTCGCCGACATCACTTTCTCTCTCTCTCTCTCTTTCTCTCTCTTTCCCTCGATCGCGTCTTAAACGTTAAACTGGCAATAAATAAACAAAGAGTTGCGCGCACGCGATTCGCGCGCGGAAAAGAAAAAAAAACAATCACTGCGGCATTGCCTAAACAAAGTAAGTACGCGGATTCATGGGCATTTGATGGGCATTGCCGTAGGGGCTAGTCTGCACGATTTCCGGGATGGTGCTGTAGAGATGGCTGCTCCTGGACGACACGCTTGGCGGTCGCTGGTTGGTGCCCGAAGCGAGCTCGGGATGCAACGCGCTGTAACCGGCCGCCTGATGATGCTCCAGCTGCAAGGCGAGCTGCTGATGATGTAGCTGTTGCTGCTGCATGTGATGATGATGGTGGTGATGGCGATGATGATGATGCTGCTGCTCGTGTCCGCTGTCCTCGTCCTCGGTGCGACTGGACGCCGAGCTCACGTAAGTCGATTGAGTCGGCGTTGGCGTTGGCGCGTGCAAGGGCGCGACGAGGACGCTGCTGGCGGCGGCACTGCTGCAACCGCTACTGCTCTGTACGACCGTCGAGGGTGGCGGTGGAATGGTGGTGGGCACGACGACTGCTGGCTTGCTCGACCAGGCGTCAACGACGACCGACGGTGCCGCTGAGTATCTCGCCGGGATACCGTTGCTGGCGTGACTGCCGTTCTTGCCGAGTCGCTTGCCGCTGTCGGCCGAATCGGGCATGTGGAAGCGCAGCTTCTCCCAGAAGCGCTTGTCGCCCCACACGATGACGGTGCAAGTCTGGAGGAGCAGCTGTAGCTCGGGATCCGGCACTGGGATTTCGGCGGCCAGCACAATGATGACTCGCCGCCTGCGCGATGCCGGCCGAATGGTGTCGAGGGCAGCGCGCAGCGCCGCTCGGAACTCCGGTTGCTGCCACTCGTTGGCGAGGAACATCGGCGAGAAGGCGATCACGATGCGTCTGGCAGCTGAGGCCGCGGGGGGCAACGACTCTTGAGGCCTGGTCGGTGGCAAGTCTCGCCAGTGAAGACACAGAGCGAGACCCGATTGCTCGAGTTCGGGGGCGAGGACGCGCGAGATGAAGTCGTCGTCGCGCTCGTGGTAGATGAAGTAGCCGTCGTAGAGCCGGTCGCGTTCCTCCTCCGGTGGATTTGCTGACATTTTGCCGAGGCGAAGACCGTAGCGTGCGTGTGCCCAGAGCCGAACGTCCTGGCGGAAGGCGAAGCCGAGGGCGATGACCAAGCAGACGGCGATGATGACGACGAGAGCAGCGGCGAGCAGTGGCACAAAGTTACCACCGATGATGGCCGGATTGTGGATGCCGATACTGACGGCCTCGGTCGACGGGTCACCGCAGCGCTCGATCGCCTGGGCGATGGTCTCCACTCCACCGTGGCAATACATGCGGTCGGCCGCATCGGCCGGGTGCTCGGACAGCCAAGCGCGCAGTCGAGCGGCATTGCTACAGTCGCAACTCCAAGAGTTGCCCTCGAGGGAGACGCTCGCGCCGTGATTCACCACCGCTTCCCACGGCTTGAAATCGACGATGCGGTTGTTGTTGAGCCGCAGCACCTCCAAGCTCTTCATCTTGCGGAAGGTGGTGTTGGCTACCGCGGCGATGGCGTTGTGGTCGAGATAGAGCTCGTGCAGGTGTTGCAGCTGATCGAACTCGTAGCCCTTGAGCTCGCGCAGAGCGTTTTGCTCGAGATGCAGCACCTTGAGCGACTCGGCGCCGTTGAAGGTGCGGTTGTGCAGTCCCGAAATGCCGCTGTTGTTGAGGAACAGTACCTCGAGCTTGCGCTTGCCGATGAACACGTGACTGCCGAGATCGCCGAGGTCGTTCCCGTCGAGATAGATTTCCGTGGCGTCCATCGGAATGCGTTCGGGCACGAATCGATATCCGGCGTTCGAGCAGTCGACAACGTTGCTCGACCAGCTGTGATCGTGGTAGCAGGAGCAGTTGTCGGGGCAGGTCATCTCGCAGTCGCAGGCATCGAAGTCGCAGCAGTGACAGATGGCGAAGCAGTGGCTCTGGTAACGGCACACGAAGTCCTTGGATTTCAAAGAAAGCAAGGGTCGCTTGGGAGCCGCCCTCGCGTGAATCATATCGCAGGTCACCGCGTCGAGGTCCATTACTCGCGGATGTTGACGCATACGCGACAGCTCGTTGATCCGCGGCAGCCACTCCATCGTGCAGTCGCAGAGAATCGGATTGTTGCCGATGTAGAACATCGGCAGATCGCGATCGCTCGGCACCGGTTGCAACTCGATGGCCGCGACGTCGAGGTGCTGGATGTCGTTGCCGTACAGCACGACCTTCTTCAAGGTAGTTTTATGCATGAATGTACCTGGTGCTATGGTGCGAATGCGGTTGTTGTTGAGGTAGAGCTTCTCCACGCTGTTGGGAATGGAGCTCTCGGTGATCTCCTCGATGCGATTGAAACTGACGTCAAGCTTCTTGATGCGCAGCTCCTCGCGACCGTCGCCGGAAAAGTCGCTGCCCAGGTCGCTGATCTGATTCGAGTGCATGTCCAGCCACTCGAGGCTCTGCGGCAAATCGCCGTAATTGAACCACAGCAGCTTGTTGTCCGAGATGTTGAGCATGAGCAACGAGGGCAAATTGCGGAAGACACCGTGAATCTCGGTCAGCTGATTGCCGTCGAGCCTGATGGCGATGAGCAGGTTGTTCTTGAAGAACGCGCCCTGCTCGACGTGCCTAATGGCGTTGCTGGCCAAGTTGAGAATCTGCAGTGCAGGCATATTGGAGAACGCCTTGCGCGAGATGTTCTCGAGCTTGTTATCGACCAGGCGCAGGCCCGACAGCTTATCGAGGCCGGCGAAGGTCTCGTGATTGATGTTGGCAATTTTATTGTTGCCGAGATCGAGGGTCTTGAGATTACGCAATGCACGCGCTGCTTTTGGCACTTCGTTCAGCCCGTTGCCGCTCAGTCGGAGATCTTGCAGACCGGTGAGATTGGCGAACGCGTCCGCGTGAATGTACTGCAGCTTGTTCTCGTCGAGGAAGAATTGATCGAGGAGAGCGAGGCCGATGCTGTGCGTGGCCTCGAAGCGCACGATCTTGTTGTGCGAGAGCGCGAGCGAGCGCAGATTGCCGAGCGAGCCGAAGCACTCGTCGGCCAGCGTATCGATCTGGTTGTGCTCGAGATTCAGCAGCTGCAGCTGCGACAGACCGCGAAACACGTGCGCGTCGATCTTCGTCAGCGCGTTGAACGAGAGGTCCAGCAGCACCAATCGCGCCAATTTGGCAAAGGTGTCGCGATTCACCCAGCGGCTCGTCAGCTCGTTGCGGCTCAGATCCAACGACTGCAGCTGCTCCAGTCCGTCCAATAAGCCGGGCGCGAGCACCGCCAGCGAGTTATTGCTGAGAATCACTTCGCGAAGTTGGCGAGTTTTGGCGAACATCTCGGGCGGCAGGGCGACCAGACGATTGCTCGACATGTTGAGCGAGCGTAAATTGGTCAGACCGCCAAGCGCGTCGTCGCCGACGGCGGCGATGGCGTTGTCTTGGAGTCGCAGCACGCCGAGTCCTCGCAGAGCGCTCAGGCCGTTATCGGGCAAGGCACTGAGGTCGTTGTTGCTGAGATCGAGAGTCTCGAGGCTCTGCGCGCAGGCGGTGGCGTAGTCGACGAGGCCGAGCGACGCGACGTCCTGTAACCTGTTGCTCGTGAGGTTGAGCGTGGCGAGGCTGGGCGACGGGCAGAGGAACTCGCTGGGCAAACTCCACACGTTATTTTCCCCCAAATCCAGCTCGCTCAGGTCCGACAGACCACGCAACGCGTCGCGATGCAACTCCATGGCGATCGACGTCCAGTCGCCGTTGTGCGAGCGCAACGACAGTCGTCGGAGATCCGGTGCAGCGGCGAACGCGCCACCGGGCAAATTCCGGATCTTGCAGTGCTCGATGCGCAATCGCTCCAATCGCGGCAGTCCACTGAGAAAACTACTGCCGGTGACGGTGCCGGTACTGGAATTCAGCGAATCCTGCAACTGGCTCTCGAAGAAGAGTGCCTCGTTGCACTCGAGACTGAGCGAGTTGACGCTGTCGGCTTGCAAGGTCGACAGATTGCCGAGGATGCTGACGGCGGTCGACATGGTTCGTAGCCTGCACACGAGGGTCTGTGTGTTGTCGTCCTCGTGGCGCCATGTGCATCCGCGTGGCGCCTCCAAACTGCTGATACTGCGCGCCTCGCTGTTGTTGATGTTGCAGCAGCAACAGAGAAGCAGCAGCGCCGCGATCTGCCGCAGCAGCCAGCTTCTTCGTCTTCTCTTTAGCTCCATTGTGGGAAGAGATTCCACGCCACGAGTGAAGGGCCCTTCTCTCTCTCTCACTCACTCTCTCACTCTCTGTGCACGATCGTCACGATCTCATCGTCGCTCCTGCACGTGTTTCTTTCTCTCTTTCCTCTTTACTCCCGGAGCTTCAGTCCTTTGTAGTTTACTACTTTGTGTAAGCTTTAACAGTTTTTTTTTGGGCTCACTCGCTAACACTTGCGTCGAAACATCGAATCGGCGTCACTCACGCACTTTTTTGAAAAAACCGATTTCTCGCAAGATCGGTACTATTTTTTTTTATCAAGTCACTCGCGTGGTTCACACTCTTTTTGCTAAAACAACTCACAGTTCTCGTCGAAGAGTGACTATCAAAGGAAAAATCGACAAAAGTCAGTGTGTGTGCGTCATAGGCAGTGTTTGGGTACGCGAGGGGATCGAGCGCACGTCTGTTCGGGACGAGCGTCGGCGAGCAACTGACTGTAGCGTAGTGAACCGAGGCCAGCTCCGAATTCACACTGCTATACGGAGTGGTGGCGGCAGCAGCAGCGGCGACGGCGGCATGGGTTCTCTTTCTCCCCCCACTTTCTCTGAACGGCAGCCTCCCCTTCGCAGCTAGTCAACGCTCTCCTCGGAGCGGCGGCCGTGTGTTGTGTGTGCGCGCGCTCCTTGAATGCTAGCTTCTCTCTCTTCTCTTCTCTTCTCTGTTAGTTGCCTCTTCGCCGTATATCCGTCTCTGGTATAGTCTCGACCACCGCAAATTATCCTCCCGCCACTGACCGCGCGCGAGAGCCAAGCGAAAGCCAGTCTTTTTCCCACTATACGCCCACGAATACCTGACTGCACCTCATGCCTGCCGCCTCGCTGAACGCGAGCTATGACGATACAATAAACGAAGGGCTAGGAGAAGAATCTCTCTCTCTCTCTCCAGCTCGCCTCTCGCGCGTGGTTTAAAGTAAACTTTGCGCGCAGAGCTCAACTTCCGCTTCATTTGAATGCGCGCACAGTGCGTTGAGCCGCTACTTCTCTTGTGCATTGTGCGCACCTTCCTCCTTATACTTCTCTTCTTTTTATTTATTTTTTTTTTATTCTTCTCCGCTCACGGAGTTAAGTGGAGTCAGTCGTGTATTAATGAGGATCGACAGGCTCGCGGAGATCGATTTTTTTTTGTATTCTTTTGCTTGCTCCCTTTTCAGTGGTAGTCGTGCGCGCGCGTGTGCGAGCAACGGCTTTGTGTGTGCGTTTAAATCAAATTATCATTGAGAGTGGTTTTCTTTTGTGCATATATTATGTGCGCATCGAGGTTGATCTAGCGTGATAGCTTTTCCCTTGTAAAGACTTTTTCCAAGAAAACGTATATTCTATTAAACATTTGTTTATCGATCGGACGAACGAGCGAACGTACCAACTTGGCAGTTCTCGCTCTCGCTCTCTCTCTCTCTCTCTCCCTCTCTAGTTGAGTAAAGGTAAACGAAGAAATGAGCTGAAACCAAGTTTAAGTGCCTTCTAGGCGAAAAAATAAGAAAGAAAATTTTGCCTGCCTACGTTAAACATTGCCGCGAGAGTAGGTTGAGCATACACACACATATACATTGAAGCAAAGTTAATTTAAGTTCGCCCGAGATTATTATAAACTTGCGAATTTCAGTGCTGCTGCTGGCATTCTTATAGTATTAAGTACAACCCCGCGAAGAATGCGAAATTGCTTCTAATTTTAATGAAAAGATAACAAATTTAAAATTTTACTGCCCCGCCGCAACTGGCGCGCTTACCTCATCAGCTCACCGCTTTAATGAGATTATATTGTGTTTATTGGGACGGTATGTAAGCTCGTATTTTTCTTTTTTTAATGCGCGAAAGTGAAAGCGACCACGCGCGCACGCCGCGCGTGCTTATTAGATGGTCCCTGATAAATCGATTTTTAAATCATCTTTTTTTGATCCCCCTTCCCCCACCTCCTTGTGAGAAATGTTTAAAGATGTCGGCAAGATGGGACCTTCGTAATGATTGTGTCGTAATCAATTGTAGATTTATAATCGGACATGTGCTCCGCTTGTATTTATCCTTTTCTTCTTTTTCTTTTTTTTTTTGCTCGTCAAAATAACTTCGTAATGGGCCAATAAAGAATTATTATTTGCTGGCAGCGGTTGCGCAAGTGCATTGTATTTTTGCCAATTATAAAAATTGTTATTAACTTATAACTTTTACTGCCGATACTTTCGCTTTCAGTTATCTGTTTTTTTCTCTCTCTGATTTTTTCTTTTCTTAAATAAAAAACGCCGCCGCGCGCAGGCATAAATCGATGGAAAACAAACTATCGGCGTCGTAAAAATTTAGTGTTAATTTATACTTCCAGTAGCGTAAAACGACGTTCATTGGGCAACCGATTGCGGATATTTTTATATTTGCGATTATCTTGTTATAAAACTTTGCGCCACCGCGACGGTAGTAACAGTCAAATGCCACCGTAAATCGTTTTTTTTTTTATTTTCGTTCTAAACATTTTAATAGAAAACGATAATTTCCTTGCTTTTTTACATCATCGTCGAGAGAGAGAGAGAGAGAGAGAGAGAGAGAGAGAGAGAGAGAGAGAGAGAGAGAGAGAGAGAGAGAGAGAGA
>JAWWMK010000044.1:101700-104200 GCA_035047105.1 Galeopsomyia nigrocyanea
TATATATATATATACACTGCAGCTCTGGGCGTATAGAGCTGAACGTTTAATGCTGCACTCTCACTCACTCTCTCGTCCAACGAGGTGTGAAGGGCTTATCTGAAATTTCAAACCACGCTTCGGTCAAGAGGAAGCCAACGACACGACAAAGTACATGTATATAAGTGAAGCGCGTCAATCGCGATTCGTGCGCGAGCACACAACGCACTTCCATCCGTATTAGAGGGTCGTTTCCCTTTTACACACATACACACACGAGGCAGGACATATCCACACAGAGTCCCGGTAAATTCGTGTTAAAGCCCCGTCACGAATTGACTTTTTCGTATCCGTGTCTATAGCCGAGCTTCGCAGGCTTATACGTGTGGGCGAGAGAAAGAGAGAGAGAGAGAAAGATTTTAATTTCGAACGGAAATATACACAGACACAGCACCTTGTAACATTTATTTCAATTTGGGATATAGCGTGTGGATGTCGTGTCGACAGAAACGCAAAATCACGCCCCGTTATCAGGAAAGGAGCTTGGTAGACACGAGGATCATCCCGCTGAGCTCGGAGTGAGATGGGTAATGGGAGAACGCCGGACGCAAGAGCGCTTGTAACCCAGAACGATATAACTAACTTCGTGTCCTGTGTTTTATTTTTTGACGCATGCAAATGCCTCCGAGACCAGAGAGCAACAGCGAGAACCGCTTGAACGTCTTTTGTGTGTGTGTGTAATCTAACTGAGGGCGTTGGTTGAAATTGAAATAATTTGAATTACAGATTCATCTAATATCCACGCGTCTGTTTAAATGTTGCGAAGGGACGACGTCTGTACAAATGGCATTATCATTTTGATTTGGGTAATCTTTCATCTGTGTGTGTGTCTATGTGTAACGCGCATCACTGCTGTTATGTAGATTTTGTATGTAATATGTTGAAACAAATGTATATATTCAACTGAAAAATTTTTCGAGTTTTCAAACTATATGAAAGATTACATCCAATAGTCATGTAAGATATCAGCACGTAGGTAGATTATTGAAATCTTTCCTTTGTCAAATAAATTTTCACGTTCTAGAAGTGCATTTAAGAAAGAAAAAAAAAGAAGACCAAGTTTCTTCCTACACAACAGAGGCGTTACGTCACGTTATTTTAAATACTCGCGAGCGCGCGAACAATAGAGACAATGAAATTCAGGCCACGAAGTTTTTTAGAAAGAAAACAAAAAAAAAAAAGAAAAACTAAAAAATCAACGAAATAAACGCTTAACGCTGCATTTAACCGAACCTCCCAAAGAAAAGCTCGGTGAAAAGTCGTGCGGCATTCAAAGATACAACACAACATATCCATAAGTTTTTCATGGTTCGAAAGAAACGCCGCGCGCGAGTGTACAAAACAGGCCGAAAGAGGATGCCATACGGGCATTATAATCGTGAAGAAAAGGGTTGAGAACAACAAAAGAGTGATGCACGCGTGCAACGAACTTACGCGCGGCACACACCAAACAAAGTCCAATCCTCGAAGGAGTATATATCGCGTCCAGAAGCCGCGTCGGTGTCTTCGTCATCACAGGTGTCCAACATTATACAAAAAACGCACCCGCTAAACGCACATGCTATATACATCACAATAGATTCAAGAGAGTGTGAGCAATTAGTCACGGCCCCTTTCTCGTCCACCCTATTGACAAAATTCAATTGCCGCCCCCCCTTTTTTTTCGTTGCGTGAACGCGTGCGTGAAACTATACTATTCGACGTATGCACTGGAATATAAAACCTCCCACGATGGAAGATAGAGTTAAAGGGATTTTTTTTTCACGTTTGAAAAGTTAAAATTTTCCTCTCGTTCTTCGCGATGATTCATCGCGTGCGCGCGTGTGAGTGTCAAGAATATCGGCTGCGAGGAATATATATTGCGGTGTGTATTATTATACGAGTGTTGTGTGCCTCATGAAAGTCAAAAGAGCGAGGTTCTCTTTTCCGGTTCCTTGGAATTATCGAGGGGATGATTTCTTGGTTGTGTACCGTGGTTTACCGGGTGTCGAGGGCCCATTGTTTGTCCGCGTCAAGTTGATTGTAGACACTTGTCTTGATTCGTGAGACGGCGATGAGAAACGTGAGGACGCTCTTCTCTTCGAATGTTTATGTGACTTCCGAGACACCCCTTGAGTGTTTTCTTTATCTTGTCTGCAGAGTGGGAAAATTTTTAATTTTTTAGATTAGACTTGGCGGATAACATTTAAAAGTTTCATTTTCTAAATTGAACTTGCTGGTTTCTCGCGCGACACGCATTTATTTTGTTTTTCACAGCATTCGTACTTCAGAAAACTTTTTTCTGTTGAGGATAGGGTGAGAGTGATTTATTTATTCAAATTTATACAATATCTTTTTATATTAGGACAACGATCCTCAACTTTTTCATTTTCACTCTATTTTATTAAAATTCAAAAATGCAAACAGTTTCTAGCGTAATATTATGAATTCTTTTTTACGTTTTACTCGAATGCCTTAGCTT
>JAWWMK010000044.1:109200-150039 GCA_035047105.1 Galeopsomyia nigrocyanea
TGCACTAAATTACAAAGTATATGTAGGCCATTCGAGACCTCCCAAGTTATTCGATTTGCGAGCAAACTAATACCGCCGCTAATTAATTTGATTAAAACGCCAACATCCGCCCGCGAAAGTATAAACTTCGTCGCGAATAATTCGCGCGGTGATTGATGAAATGCAAAGCTGTCTTCTCCTTCTTCTTTTTTCGTCTCTCGAAACGAATCGAGTTTGATATCGAAGAAAGCTAATTGTAAAAGTTTTTCCTCGAGTAGATGGTCAATAGCGAGTTTCTTTTCTTTTCCAAAGTCATCGCACACTCTTGACTTGTTGGAGAGAACAGGGGGGGCTCGGTTTCGTCTCCCTCGCGGTCTGCGGGGTAAAGTCTTTGAAAATGCATGAGAAAGCGCAGAGGAGTAGTTCGCCAGCTCCCGCGGGCATGATGCTCAATTAATAATGTATAAATACTCGCGCAGTGCATATAGCGCAGAGCGCCCGTCGACGGTGCTCGAGTATCGCGAGCTTCACGAATTAGTATGTGACTTAAGGCTATTCTCCTCCTCCTCTTCTCTTTCTCTCTCTCTCTCTCCCCTATATCCTACTCATTGTATCGAAATTGTAAAAGCAGCGTTAATTTTGCAAGCCTCGGCAATCAACGTTTCTCTCTCTTTGTTCTTCTTCCGCGAGCGAGCGCAAAATTTCTTGCTGACGCGTTAATCATTCAAGAATCGGAACTCGAGGAATAAAGGTCTCTCTCTCTCTCTCTACATCGGTTAGGTAACGAAGATAAGTGGGATTTTTATTGGCTGGGGACAGCGGATAAATTCTAATAAAAGAGCCGGACCGCGTTGCCGCCGTCGCGAGTGGCAGATGTCGAAATGCCGGTATTTACCTTCGTTTCGCTCGGCCGACGAAGCAGTGCGCGGAGAGCCACTATACGCCCAGTGTAAATGTTTTTACAGGACGCGCGCGATTCGATCGGGCTATTTACCGAAATCAATTGATCGGACCTGAGTGTGATTCACTGTGGCGGATGCCGCACCGAAGTTCTTCCCTTTCCTTTCTTTTTTTATTGTGCGCGTGTGCTACGCTTTTTTTTATTGTGCGTTCACCTTTTTTTTTATATTCGATTTCGAGTAAAACGCGAAGCTGCGGTTTGTTTTAATAGGCAATCGCTCGAGGCGCGTGCACGCGCGCAATGTACCGCGTGTTTTATAGACGCTTTCATGGATTTTGTTTGTACAGTGAGCTCACGTGTCATTCATTTTTATTATTCGAGTAGGCGAATAAAGAGAACACTTCACTCTTGCCCCGATGAGTAGTGAAAATCCGAAACGTTCTTCGGATATTTAAATCGTGTTTACACAAGAACTTTCTTACTTCATTTCAATGAAATTTTTATCGAGCGTTACGTTGAATATAACAATCGAGAAATTCAACAACTTTCGTAACCGAAAATCTGCCAAACACTGTAACATTGTTTAAACGTGAGCTACTAGAGCGCTCATTGTATTCGAATGTTAAGACGGTCCATCCGCGCTCGCGTAGAGTCCATTATTCAAATATTCATCGAGCAATCAAGCTCCCATCGCGCGGTAATATCCATTTGTTATTTTGCCCGGTATATATACAGCAGTGTTGGTCCAGCAATATATATATACTCTCGCGAGCCCGCACGCATATCATTTATTAATGGAACCATTCCTTTCCATAACGTCGAGGTGTATTACATATGCCCCCTCCTCCCTCGTTCCGTTACGCTTCGCGTATAAATATTAAGCAGAATCAAAAGCCACTCAATAATAGAACGATACGAGTAACACTGCTGTTGCTGTCTGTGTATAAGTAGCATTGTATATAGAGACGGACAAACACCTAATAAAAGTCAAGTGCACGAGCGGCAGTTCATTAACCCGTAGGACGATGGCGACGTACATCGAATGACGATTACGCTCTCTCTATATATCTTACATATATATACGATAATGCTGTTGAAACGCGTGCGAGCAAAGCCCGGTTGCCCGATTCATTATGCAGCAGTATAGAGAGACACACACGTACACAGAGCTAACCGATCCAATACTGAAATTAGTACCCGCATTACGCCCTATACTCCCACAGAGAGCATACGCCGTGAGCCGCGTGTGCACCCATATAGAGACAAAGTGCCCTCGCTCTTATCTATTCGCCCCCATATAAATAAGTAAAGGCCTGTGCGCGGCACACTGTGGGTGTGATTCGTACGTAGGATTATTCGTACACCACCACCCCTCCGTTTGCTATATAGTTCGATGTGTGTTTCATCCCCTTGTGCAAAAAAGGGCACCGCGAAGGGGTGAGTTCTCCTTCTTTTTTTTTTAAGGGACGATGAGACGTTGGAATGCGAAAAAGAGAAGCCAAGTATATATGGCCGAGGGACGATTATATTAAAAAGTGGGAGAGAGAGCGCGATTTATGAGTGGAGCGTAATAACGAAAAACATGCTGTCGAAATTTGCTGAGGTTTATTATTGGGGACGAGACTTTTTTTTTTGGACGGCGTGGGGTGCGTGCATTATTTGTTGCGCGCTTTGCATCATTGTGCGTGATATAGTAAGTATAATGAGCTTTTTTTTTTTGAAGAGGGGGAGGGTTGTATTGAATTGGTGACTGTGAAGCATGTGTTTACGGAAGATAAAGGTTTAATTTGGTTGTTATGTCGTGGTTAATTTTTTTGGTATTGAATTCTTTTCGTAGAGCAAATAATATTTTCTTTTTCATTAGCATTGAGTAAGGGCAATCACTGTGGATAAATAATTGTAATATTTTCTAAAAATAAAAAGAATATACGACAAGGATTAATATTTCAACCCTCATGGTAACGTAATAAATTTAGCTGCAATTTATAAAAATAAATCACATATATCTCCGAAAGAAAAGTCGTATGCGAGTCTCGTACGAATCTGGGTGGAAACTTCGATATTAAAACTGAAAGAAACTGGAATCCAACAACTTTGGAAAAAAGTTTTGGGACGGCCGCACCTGAAAGCCGACAAGTTCAGTTAATAAAAAAAAAAACGCCCGAAAACTAAATAAATATCGATGACAAAAAAAAAACCTTCTCTCTTTTTTTCGTATCACTAATACCCCTGCACAAAGAACAGTATATATATATTGCCCCTCGATCGGCACTTAAAACTCGCCTAATACCAAAAGTCAAAGCAATACTTACAGAGCAGAAGCCCCTGTCCGTATATAACTAAAATGTAACCGGAGAGAAAGAGAGAGAGAGAGAGCAAGTACAGAGGGGATGGTATTACACTGACTCTGGGTTTACATACTTTCTTAATGGTTCGATTTCGGGGAGCTTACAATTCGACGGCCCCTTTTAACTGCGCGAGAGATAGTCAACCCTCGATGACGCGCGAGTATAAGCAGCAGCAGCGCATAGCTTCTGAGATTACAAAATAGGCACAAGCGCGGATTCGCACTCACACCCCTGTTTACACGCGCGGATATCCTAACGTGTAAGAGTCACGAAATTGGCCGCTGAGTAATGGAGGGGAGGACAAAAAGAAGTGGACTTATCGCGGGGCGCGAGGCTAAAGAGAGAGAGAGAGAAAAGCTAAGGGGGGTGCCAAATGATTTATCGCGAGCGATGAGCTCTTTTCTCTCTTTTTTTGAAAACCGATACGTGTGTGCGCACTCGATGCGTCAGACACGAACGAGGCGGGGAGAGATTAAATTTTTCCGAGAGTGCGGAAAGTCGAAGGCAGTGTTTGACCTTTTTTTTTTCTTCCTGTACACGTCCGATTGTATTAACGGCCTAATAAGAGCACCGATTTCTTTCTTTTTCCACCCCAAAAAGGGCAGTAAACAATGCTTAATGCGCTCAAAGTGTCACTGACACTCGTTGGACAGTACAGATGAAAGTCATTTTTTTCCTTCTTTTTCCCTCTATATAAAGATTGTAATGAGATACGAGAGAGATTCGAGGTAACGAATTGGGCTTTCTTTTTTTTCCCCTCTTCTCCCATTAGACTTTTTGTTCGGCCGGAGAGAAATTTTTTACATATCGGAAAAATTAAGCGAGAGAAAAATTATTCAATCGATGAGAATCATTAAAATCAACGGGTCTTTGCCGCTTGCAACATTGACAAATTGTTTCCGATTTGAAACGAAAGAGAGACAGCACGTAAAACTGGAAACCCAAGAAGAGGCGACTTTTCAAGAAACTCATCAACTAAATGCTTCTTCAAAGAAGCCAATATTTCAATCAAAGTACGTAGCAGCAGCAGCATCGTTTGTGTGTCACAAAGGAGACATAGACGCAGTCGTTATACACCAAGCGGGCCAATACAATTTATAGAAAGTTCGACAATAAAAATGCCATTTCGATAATTGATGCTTCTATCGCTACCAAAGCGAGATCGAGAGAGAGAGAGAGAGAGAGAGAGAGAGAGAGGAAAAAAAAGTAACAAGGTAAAACGTGGAAATTCACAAAATGGAGCAATATGAGTACTTTGCGCAGTTAGAGTCCATCGGCACTGAAAAATTCCCAAAGAGGGAGAGAAAAAAAAGTTGGCTGCTGATTGATTGGGTCTGGCTCTCTTTTTCTCTCTCTCTTTTAATTACGTCGGGAGATACATTTAGTTTCATATTTCGCAGAGTAAGAGGCGCATCTTTCTCTCTTTCCTTTCGTTGCCACTTTAAAATAAAAGTTTTGCATGGGCAGCCAGCTCCGCGCTGGCTGCACTCAAAGTTCACCGTCGATAATGAAATTCCGGTGTTTTTAGCAAGTTGTTTCTCGTCCTCGAGGTGAAGGAGATGAAAAAAATTTCGATATCTTGGAATTTATTGCAAAAGAAACTTGTACGCACGCACACAGCTGTATCAAAGACTCTTTTGTATCCAATTCTTTTTTTTTGCCGCGCGTATATAACGCCACTCTTTCCACACACCCCCTAACCCTGTATAACTCACGCCCGATAGGTTCGATCTTTCAATATATATTTTAAAATTCCCAAATTCAATTCGACTCCAATCCGCCAGCCAATATCTTCTGCCGAATTGTCACACCTATACAATCGTGAAATAACTTCCGCTATATATTCTCTCGCTCTTTCTCTTTCTCTCTTTCTCTTTCAGCGGATTTCTCTTTGTCAATTAATGCCCGTGGGAAAAATAGTCTCGAAATACATATACGCGTTTTATTGCAAACTTCGATGAGACGTCTCGAGAAGAAAAAAAGGAAAATTAGCGTAAATCACATTTATTATTTGAATTTCATCCTAGTTCTCTTATACCGCGATTATCCCGTAATCGACCGATGATTGATGAGTCAATAAACGTGGCTATCATCGCGTGACTAATTACGCTTACTTTTGTTATTAAAATTGCAAGTTATCGGCTGTAATTAGCGAAACCTTTTTTCCAATTCCAACCTGTGTTTACTCAACCGCGAAGCTTGTCAAATAAAATGTCTCGATGAGAAAAAAAAAGAACAATTTTTTTTCAAAGAACGAAATCCAGCATAACTTCTTGATTGCTTGGCGTTTATTCGACAGCCAATAAAAATCCGTAGGCAAAACTTCCCTCGAAAAAAAAAAACAAATAAAAAAAGAAAATCAAGTCACGAAGCGTGCGTACAAAAAGAATGAAAAAAAGAGAGAGAAAGAAAGAGGTGCAAACACCACGGCAATGCGGCTTGCAGGTTGATGAACGAAGTGCAATATCGCCGGAGAGTTTCGCACTCGACTCTTTGGCAAAAACAAATCTGGCTCTGGTATATGGTTGGTGGTGTATATAGCTCGGAATCGATTTATGAGTAATCGGTTTGGTTCGCGCTCGTAAAGCATCTTTCTCTCTCTGACTCTCTGGGTCGATGGTCGTTGCTGCATTGCGCACGTGGAGAAAGAAGAAAGTTAATACTACTCTGCTGCGCGGAGTGGAGGCTCTTTTCGATACAGTAATTCTCGCGGCGGCGAGGCTGCGTGCAAGCACTGCACGCACTCTTGCGCGCAGGTTATATGAGCGCGGGAGTTATAGCAGCGATCGATCATCCAAGCTGCAGCCTCTTCTTCTTCTTCTTCTTCTGGCTCGCGCGACCTGCTAAGAGAGTTGCGCGGCCGTTCATGGGCTCTTGCTGGTGTGTTTCTTATCCCGAGCGTAATCAGCCTAACGGTAAGCCGTGCTACTCTCTGGGAATGCTGCTGCTGCTGGCAGCTTGCTTGTGGCTAAAGGTCGCGAGCAGCGCGCGACCGCCGACTTTCATATATGTGTGTCTAGACCTCGAATTGTTGTTGCGGGAATTCTCGCGCCGTCGCCGCGCGCGCACCGAATGCTATAATATAACTGCCCCGTGTCGTCTCTATCTACCTCGTCGGTCGTCGTCGTCGTCGAGCGTTGTACTCCTTTCCCAGTCTTTTCTGTTTTTTTTTTTTTTTTGTTTTTTTTTTTTGCAGTGAGACGACTGTTTCTATCGGGGCCGTATGTTGCAGCACATATGCGGGTGGGACAGGAGACGTATATCGTTACATATATATAGTTAAGTAGGCTTTGGAGATAATTGGCATTGCATTTATTAAAAAAAAATCTCTTATACAGTTCACAGTAAATTGCGTATAACGCACGCTCGACTTTGACCGTCAAATGTTATATTTCTCTCAAACACACAAGGCTATATAGACGAAGATTGTCTTCGGGTGAGAGCCACGTAATAAGAATTGATTAATTGGCCAATTCGAGCGGAACATTTTCGATTTCAATCATACGCTGATCGATTGTCTATATGGGCTCTGGAATGCCCTTTCACGCGCGCGTTCGTTCTCTCTCTCTCTCTCTCTCGTCGTATATATCAAAGCTCACTTTCATATATGTAAAATTGCTTTACAAAAATAGATAATATATTCGGATATTTTTCATAACGATTGAGTCACACGTTACAAAAGGCACGAGTATACGTATTTCTTTTTTTTAACTTCACGATTGATTATGAACATTATGATTATATTATGGCCTATGTAAGAATTATTAGACTGAGAATTGTTTTTTTTTTTTTTTTTTTTTTTTTTTTCAAAAAATCTCTCATTCACATTGCTATAATTATTGCTTCGTTGTTAAAAATAATTCGTGTCACTTTACACAAAGTGTGATGTCTTAGATTTATACGTAAGTACAGGCTGTATAAAAGTATAACAAACAGCAGTCATCAATGTCAATATCATTGTACATATCATATAAAATATTGCTATATAAAATATATATCGCTTCATAATTAAGAATATTTACATCAGTTTGTAAAAAAAAATAATTTTGTATAAAATTTAACGTATAACGTTGCGACACATTTTCAACAATATCATTAAATTCTCCTAATCGTATACGATTATCAAAAATAAACACATCCGATATTATCACACTAATAATGTAGACAATTTATACATGAAACGATAATCTAATCCCAGAATGTCAAATCGATGGCTTATACATAAAAAAAAAGACTAAAACTCGGACTAAAACTAAATTTTCGTTATCAGTAAAAAAAATTAATCTGATCTCATCGCAACAACAACACGATAAACTTATCGTAGTTTTATCAGACTTGTCCTTTTTTTTTTCGTTATATAGTCGATCGGTAAAAATTTTTGTACATACGTCAAAAAAAAAAAAGAGAGCCAAAAGGGAAAAAATGGGAACGTGTTGCGCGCGATCTCGTAATTTTCCCACGTCGTCTATCTCTCTTTTCTCGCTCTCCCAAGAATCTTCTGCATCCCGTGAAAGTAAAATCCCGCTCTTCTCGTAAAAAAACGGGAGCGTTGAGAATCTGCGTGCTACTGCTGCTGCTGCTGCTGCTGCTGCTGCCGGCACCAGAGTGAGAGACCTATACCGAGAAAAAATAGTTTGGGCAATGCCACGTGATATTTCAGTTATGATGCATTTTATTTTATTTTCACAATTTTTCGTCGCACAGAATATAAAAATTTTTTAGTTTTTTTTTTAACGTCTAGCTGTAACCGATCGTAACCGTTAAAAAAGTGAAATTGAAAATATAATGCATATTTTTCCTCAATTATTATTAACGCTTAAACATCTGCATGACATTCTAAATTGAAAATAGAATTGACGACCGTATACACTTTGAACGTTAACTTTTGAAACTACGGAAGTCGCCGCGCGCAGCGAGTGGCAACCCGACATCGAAAACAATTTACGTTTCGAAAGTTTACTGCACATAAAAATCTCTCCGCGGTGCACATTCTGTTTTCGAGAGAACTATAACCGTCTGTTCGATCCTTGCGGGAAAACTACACAAGACGGAAATGGCAAGACGAAAACAGATTTTTAGAAAGTGCATACCGTCAAAGCAGCATTTTGGGTGTCCTCGTCAACACGTGGTTTGGAGGCGGCAGTGTTCAAACGTTTTCGGCAAGATTTCGCTGCGCCTCCTTGACGTCCATCAGTTCAGCAGGAGGTGCGGTTGTCTGTTCGACTGGTATAGACATGAGTGGCACTTCGGCGGCTGGCAATTTGTTATCGGTGACGCCATTGTGAGCTTTAGCCGGGACGAGATGTCGATTGACCAACGGTAGCCAGATCATGCAGACGATGAGGGTGAGTCCGGTGATGCCGAAAGTCCAATATGTACCGAGACTGGTGTAAATGAAACTGACGAACACGGGACCCATGACGCGCGAGGCGCAACCAGCTCCCGTCATCAGGCCCATCCATACACCTTGCGGACGTGGGCCCAACACTTTGCTGAAGATCGTCTGGATTAAGGTGACGCCGACCGGGTAACCGATAGTCGTGAATCCGTAGCCGATCACGAATTGTAATACTGTCATCCTTGGCGTGTAAAAGCACCATTCGTGCTTGCTCGGGCAGCCCAACTTGTCCTTGCCCGTTAACGGATCCACCGTCTCGTTGAAGTATGCTGTGCGCAAAGATTTTTTCGTTTTTGATAAACGTGCGGACAAAAAAAAAACAAATTACATCCTGCTAATGTGTTTTGATTACACTGCGAGATGTTTCAAAAGACCCACTTGCGATGATGTTGCGAGATTGATTTGTTAACTTTTGTGTAACTGTCATATTTTTTTTCATCAAATCTTTCATCAGATTTCTAAACTGTCTCAAACGATATGTAATGATCAAAAATACTCGTGTATTATAATCGCAGGTCAGAAGCAGAAAAAAAAACGACATTAGCATAGTTGCGTAAATGGGTCGAAACGATACAGAAATCACGCAATCGGAACGCGATCTATTTTTTTTTCGAATTGAAATGTAATTGTTCGTTCGTCCGTGTCGGTGTAGTGATGAAAATGAAAATTCATGTTTATAAAACGATTTTTTTACCACGAATTAATTTTTTTATACCTAGAAACGAAGAAGACAATCAAAGCGAGAGGTTTAATTATAAAACAAGACGCTGCATTTAAAAGCTTCTTCTTTCCGGTCCGATAGCGAAAGAAAATTGAAAGAAATAAAAAGCGAAGAAATTCCAGCATAGAAATGCTGCATATTTATCGTGAGGCAGCAACAACGCGCGATGGAAACTTGATGCTTTGTATTGCGTCCCTTTAAACGAGAAATTTATTTCAAGAGTGAGCGAGAGAGAGAAAAAGTTTAATACCCATCTTAAATTACCATAAACGATGGCTTCTCACCGGGCAAATGTATAAATCGGGACGAAACTGATCGGATATTCGTTTAATTGACGCCGCGCGCGCTATTCCCTTCGCTCGAAATTTCGGATTCCAGGTATTAATACACCGCTGGCATATCAGAGGACATCCACGAACCAAGGGGAGAAAGAGTTGACCTTGCAGAGCAAAAGCTTATACTGACACAAAACGCTTTGGCGATCTTATCGATGTTAAATCCAGGCCCGAGAGAGAGAGGTTCCATTGGCTATCCATATTCATGGATAAATCGGCTATCATTCCCTTTTGAATATTAATCGTGGGGAATAGAAACACGCGACTCGAGCGTCATAATCGCGGCTAAAATCAAGCTACCGAAACCCATATAAGACACAGGTTGCGCTCCCGCGGCATGCTCCTCTCCTTCGTCTTCTTTTTTTATACTCTTTTAATTCGTTGGAAAAGTCCCTGCTATCGATAAATCTACGTGATATAAGAGGCGAGAGAGCATCCATAAATTGATCGCGGACCACGACCGAATGATAATCCATCGTCACCAATTAAATTACGATTGGTACTACTATTTTTTGTCTTTCCCTACTATCATTTTTTTTGTAAAAAAAAAAAAAAAAACTGCCGATGAAACTTATAAATCGGTGATCTACATGATTGATCTATTTATCAAAAATGAATGAGGTAATATAACTCGACTTTACGCTATAAATGTGTGCTAAAAGTTAGGAATAATTAAGAAGGTAATGACGATGTCACATCGACTATTGATGTTTTTACACTCTCGTTCGAACATTCGAATGCTCGATAGTAAATTTCGCAACGCACTCCGCCATAAATGCTCCGGAAAATATTTATCGCGACGTCTTTATGCGCATTTCAATTTTAATGCATATACGCGCTCGCGCGCAATCCGCAACCCATTATACCACATTCAACGAAAAAAAAAGATTGAAATTTCAGAGAGAATCAGCGAGTGCGTAACAGTGCATGCCGTGCCGTTAAACCACAGAAAGAATAGACTTGCAAAAAAGCGCATCAGAGAGAAAGAGACAAAGGGACACAACGGCTTCGCTTCGTATGTATATGTACACGAGCAGATGTTCGTTAAAGAGAAAAAAAAAATGAATTAACCCGAGTTGCGGTGAGCGCGAAATTGAAAAAAATATATAATCACGATTTGCTTGAGACTTACGTCCAAGATCGGCGATGACGGGTGTATCGGGACCCCAAGGAATGCAAATGACACGGCCTACGACCATGAAGAAGAAGCCACCCCAAAGCATTACGCGTCGTTCGTCGAACCTGCGAAACAACAATATTACATCGATAGAGAATGATATTATACATTATGACGTATATATATATGGAGGCGGTTACGCGAGTAATCACCTCTGGCAGAGCGGCTTTATCAGGACGAACGTGACACAAGCGACCACAGCGCCGACACTCATTAGGAGGCCCATGTAGAACACCGACTCCTCGTTGTCCCAGGCGAATTGATCCATCGTCAGCACCGTGCCCAGTCTGCGTACAAAATTTTCGAGCCTGCTATATATATGTGAGTTACATCGCCAAAAGCGAAGAGAGAAAGAAAAGTTTTTTTTTCTTTTTTTTTTTTTTTTGCTTTTTATCATGTGTGCAGAGCATTCGCGACTCGTTAACGCGGAATGAAAATTTTTTTCTTTTGGGACGACCAATGATAATTAAATATCTCCGCATTGGCGATAAAAAATTATTTCGTTGGCTCACACATACACACAAACAGACATACACACGTTTTAATTACGTTCAATAAAGTTATAACGATGAAACTTTGCATAAATTTTCGATCTTTTCCCCTCCGCATGCTCTTCGGTATAATGAAATGTTGCCCGACGGGTTAATAAAAAGTGAAATTTTGCGCATGGAGAACGCCGACAAAGCAAACGATATGTTTGTTTTTCGATACACACACACACAGTGCGCACGAGCGAAGTAAAAGAACACACATCGCAAAACTTGTTTGTCGATCGCTAAACGTGCCTGCGTATAGCAAAAAGAGCACAAGCCGCGCGCGAAAAAATCCCGCAGCTGATGGAAATTTGCAAATAAAGTGTATGATAATTCATAATTTCTCATGGTATACGCGCTCGGGCGTTTATATATACAGTGCAATAATTAATTTTGAAAATTACATTATCCGGTCGCGAATAAATTTATACTAAATCACGGCGATCCGTGTAATTACATCGTTATCAAGCCATTATACACGATAATAAGTACATAAGCATGAATAATTCGCGGAAAGAAGAAGAAGAAGAAGAAGACGACGGCGATGGGAGGATGGAAGCGATCTGTATTATAAAAGCAGAAGAAAAAAAAAGAAGAGGAGGTTGAGTCCATCTATTTACGTTTCCAGTAGCACGAAGTTGAAAACTAAGATAAAGAAGGCCCATATTAAGGTCCAGGCAGCCAAGTAATCCGGTTTCATGGATTTCCAAGTCTCCTTCTCTGCAAAAGACGAAGCAACAACAAAAAACGTAGATACGTATAAGATTCGCGCGCGCACACTCGTAAAATATGAGAGATGTGCCTTTTTTTACAACACACTATACGTCCCGCAGGCAATGCTGAATAAATGATCGGATAGTGTGTACACATGCGCGAATGATTATTATACCGGATGCTTTTCCTTGGTCCCGCATGGCCTCCCTCGCGGCAATTTTGCGCTCCTTGAAGCTGCCGGGCAGAAAAAGAGCGAAATTCAGCATTCCCATAAGTACGTTGATCCAGCCGGCCGCTGTGTACATATTCATAGGTAGACCCATTATGCTTGTGCCGCGGCCTCCTAAAGGAGTCACCGCCATTTGCAACGCTGGGCCTACAACGAAACCAAGCACCTGAAAGACGGTTTTGAAAACCTTTAGTCGACCAAGCGAAAAAAAAGTCAAGCAAACAGACAAAAAAAGAAAGAAATATGGTGTACTCCCCCTTCAGCAAGGGTTGGTATCCTTTGAATGGGGTGGAGAGAGAAAAATTTGCGCCAAAGAGAATTCTTGAAAAATTTTTTTGTTGTCTTTCTTTTTGGGCTTTTAGGCAGGAGACGAGTCTATTACCGAGGGTTGCGCGCAGGATTAACCTAGTCTGCTTGCGAGCTTCGCAAGCGACTTTTACTTAAAATTTCTCTTACGAGATTACGTATACTTATGTATACTCGTTGCGAGCGCGTTCGTTAATACTCGCGATGCTGAATTAATTTCGCGTTGAAGAAATATATTTCATTATTGTTATATATTACAATCAAAACTAATCAAATATCTTTCTTTAATCGCAAAATTCAATTGAGATCAATTATATCCGAGCGTTTCGCGATTAAAAAATTGAATTTCGCACATTAAAGCCACACGACATTTTTTTTCCTCCGCGGAAAATTATTTAATTTCGTCTCTTAGCCACAAAAATAATAATTGTGCGCGCGAGTTGAAATAGCCGCAGCTCTCTCTCTCTCTCACGGTGCAAGGGAGAGAGAGCAATTTAAATATTTGAATATTATCTGGTGAAATCGTGCAGCGTGCTGCTCTCTGGGCAGAAAGAAAGACAGAAAAAAAAGAAAGGAAAAGAATATAAGCGTGCAAAAGCCAGAAAACAGAAAAGAGAGTGAAAGAGAAAGAAAGAAAGAAAGATAAAGACTCGAGGAAGAATCTTTCGCAGTGACAGAAAGTACGAATTACCTGTGCAAGGGAGACGAGGGAGACAGCCTGAGTCCTCTCGGAGAGCCTGGTAGCAGCGGACAGATAAGAACGCGCCACCGCGATGTTCGCTGCGAAAAGTAACACACACACATACACAAAACACATAAGGGAATATAAGAAAAGTTAAAAGTGAGCGCGAGAGTCGTTCTCAAATCGCGAAAAAGAGAAATAACACTGAGGTAGGTCGAAAGGGAGAGAGAGAGAGAGAGAGAGCGATAGGGGGGAGCGATATAAACCACCCTTTCTCTCTCTCGCACCTGAGGGGCTCTCCAGTGTACACACAATCTCGCGCGCTTAACACTTTTTGTTGCTCTTCCTTCGGTCGGCTACACACCTAGATTGCGCGCACTCGCGAGTAAAGCTTTCCAGAGCCTTTTGCAATTTTTAAATGTGTCGGGAATTAGGAGCGCGGGCGACGCAGAGCTAATTCCGTACCGGGGCTCTCTCTCTCTCTCTCTCTCTTCTCTTGCCGACCTGAATAACTCATAATCACGCTCCGAGATTGTGCTCGAGATTTCTTCTACTTCGTCGAATCTCTCTTTTTTTTTTTCGTTTTTTTCCGTTGAGAGCTCTCACGTGCATTAACCTTAAGTAACTTTGCATTGAATTCTTGATGCGGATTCGCGATTTTAAGCTTTCAACTCGTTAATTATTGGCTGGTATGAAGAGCTTGATGATTTAGTCAGCGCGCGGGATGCATCCTCGATTTTTGTGGTTACTTTCGGAGTTTTGTATTTTAAGAACGACTCTCTTTGCTATGTAGGTATGTATTTTTAATTGATATGTTTTATTGAATTGCCCATCTGCGGCATCATTTTATATATGAAAATATAATTTCGCTTTATTTCGGGTGACAAGTGTTTGTTCTTGCAAGAGTTGTTCAGTTCGATAACTTTAAGTTTTAATCGTATGACAACGTAAAAATAGTACTGCAATTTCATCAGACGGATATTTCAAAAATTTCCCACTGAATATATCTTCTTTAAAAAGTACACTATTTCCATAATACATTACTTTAGAATAATGTAATGAATAAAGTGCTGATAAATGTCAATTCTTCAAATGAATTCTCAAAAAATTAATTTATAAAGTAATTTTGTCCCAGATCGAATAAAAAGCTTCTCTTGTACAATAAATTGAAAAATTCAATAAAAGTCCAATGCAGTTATATACAAGTATAAAATACTCACCCGAGCTGACGCCGACGAGGAACCTCGATGCAATCATGAAAAACTTGCGATCGCCAGGCATAATTTGAAGGACACTGTAGAGGCCCGAGGCGAAAGTGAATAATGCGAGGGTGACAAGCATGGGGAACCTGATGGAGTCGCGCCGATTACCCCACCAACCGACAAACGGCGAGAAGATCATCTGTGCGAGAGGATTCGCCGCCACGACGTAGCCCATATACGACATGCTCACCAAAGGATCCAACTGTTGGCCCAAAACAAAAAAAAAACATTTCGTTTCAGACGCGACTTAATATTTCAAGTTCGATCCTCGTAAATTCAACGTCTATCCGCTTATAGTCTCTACTCGGCTTTGTTTGCGATCGTTTCGCTCCTTCTTCTATTTTTCTTTTTCCTTTTCCTTTTTTTTGTTGCAAACCCGCGCTCGCGCGCGAACAAATCGAGGGATGTTACGCGCGCGGTAGATTCCAGACCTTCTCTCTCTCTCCCTCTTTTTTGCCTTTAAGCGACTGGGGAATCTCGTCACTCGCTTAGGAATCGTTTCTTCTGCTTCTTTTTCTACCTCCTCACCGCGGCAGAAGCGGCAAGTATTCCCCAGTTGGGAATTTCGGATGATTTTTCGGATCGCTATACTTCCAACGGGCTTGCGGCTCGAGAATTTTAATTCAATACATTAGAGCCGCAAAAAAGACACGGCTCGATCGCTGAATTTATTGCGAGGGCTTATATACACAAGTCGCTTTTTCCCCAATTGCAACTCGCGATCGCATATAAGGCATCATATATACACCGCGATCATCGAAATGATCTTTTACAAAGCAGGTAAGCGCTTTCTCATTTCTCAAGAAAAAAAAAACACACAGACATTGCGGCTTTAATCATTTCGACCCATGAAATTACGTTGAAAAACACTTTAGCAAAAATCAGCAATACCCACGTATATGTAAGTAGTCTTGAGAGAGGACGCCCCATTATACGGTGAGCGAAAGGCGCGCGTTCGCGTTTCTTCAAATGAGAGCGATAATCGCGGCGCAATTATAATCGACTACCCGTCGTAAATCAACGATGCCCAAAACTTCGTCTTACAAATCATGAGCGAGGTTTTATGTCGGTGCACCTCGTAAAAAGGCATCGTACGCGAGTTCGCGAGCGAGCGAGAGAAAGAAGGAAGAGAGAAAGAAAAAAAAAATTGAAATTTAACGAGCTTCAACATCGGACTGGCGAAATTTAGTTTTGGGAAGTGTGTATATACGTGTGCAAGCGAGAAACGAGATTACCTCGCGCAAATACGGCCAGACACCCGACAGCACGATACTGAAACCGAGAGACATGAGGAACATCGTGAAGTAGATGATAAAGAGGCTCTTGTGACGCTCCTTGCGCTCTTCTGCCGTCTCTAACTCGTCGTCCATCAAGCTGCAGCCTGCCCTGTGTGTATCAATAAATAATAATCTCGTTAGGTGTGGCGTGAATAAATTATGGAAATTTTGTCGTGGTCTTATTAAAATTGTTGTAGATCGTAAAATTCACTGACGTACAAGGACGAAGTTGCAAAAATGTTAAGATAATTCAACAATCGAATCATCATCAAAGAATTTTTTCCCACGTGAATAAATAAAATTTCGAATGTAAAGAATTTTTTTTATCATACGCCAACAACAAATCGGCCGAGTCACGGTATATACTCGGAGAATCACCTGCTATTTTATTCGAGTGTGCGAGGGTCAAGCATTTATGTCAACATCATGCAACGTTTGCTCGGCCGACAGTACATTGCCTAGAGTCAACATCGTATAATTGTGTATTGATATTAGATGCGCACGGGATTTCTATTCTTCGATAAAGAGATAAAAATAAACGTTCGTTATAACTCGATAATAATAACATAATTGCTTCGGAAGACAAACACAAAAAAGCATCGATGATTGCAGTTTGAAGTACGTACAAACGAAGGGAATAAACTGTTTAAATGGCCATCAAAGCTGGTGTGCTTGACTCTTTTTTTCTCTTCCTCTGGCGAAAACCTGAAGACGAGAGAGAGTCAAGTAAAACACACACAAAGTAACATGTCAATGCGACTTCTCTCTCTCTCCTTCTCGGCAATTTGCCGAAGTCAAACAAGCCAGGCATTTACTTAAATTAAAATAATTGCGTTGATTCACGATATCCATTTAGCGTTTCGAAACATTTTTTTTTTGCCAAACAAGTATATTGTCATTATGTCACGGACGACGTCGTAATCTCTCGTGGCATCGTTCCGCAGTATACTTTATCTTATACACGCAATGTCAATGAATTTAAGAGACTACGATAAAAGCAAAAAAAAAAGAAAAAAAAAGAAGGAAGGAAGGAGAATCCAAGGCTGTATACAAAGCTGGTCATAAAGCGATTCAGTAAACCGCGCGCGCAACTTTGAATCAACGTGCTACACACTCTCTTGCCTCGGTTAAAGTACTGAAATGTCGCCAACGCGTAAAAGGAACTCGTAAAAATGTGTCCCCTTCCCCCCTCGATTACGGACTTTGTGTGTGTATACGTATCGCGCAATAAGGATAAAAGAAGTCGAGATTTGTCCGTATGACACTTTGTCCTTTTCGTTTTATGTGTCACATCAAAAAAGCTGCACGAAGCATGTTTCGATTGTTTTGGTTGTCGATGTCACGCGCCAAAAGGAGAAAGAAAGAAAAAAAGTTTATTGTAACAGCCACCTCGATAAAGATATATTATTCGAGGCTATCGCCGCATTGAATAAGTTGTTTGAAGCTGAAACGATTGACGACTCACTCGTTTATATCACACGCGAATTACAATCGACTGCTTGTGTAGCAAAAAAAAAAAAAAAAAAAAAGAATTATCTATTAGTAATCGTCGGCGAATGAAAAATAGTAAAGTTTAATTATAAATTATCGACAATCTATCAGTACGAGATTTTGAATTTTATTACTGATTATATAGCCTATCAAAGAGCTATCGCAACTCTTCTAATTAGTAATAAAGGATAAGATCAGTCTGTCGATAGCAATCTCTAATTTTACGCTCCAATATTCGTGATATAAATCATTCGCGCGCCGCCGCTGTGTTCCGTACGGTTCAGTTCCCATGAAATTTGAAATCGATCAAAACCGAGAGAATAGATATGAGAGGTGATGTCACGAACCATTTCCAGAAGCACGTGGACACCCTTTGCCAGCCGAGGGACGCGTGTCGCAGAAAGGCCGTCGGCCGGTTGGACGAGAGCCTCTGCCAGCACGACATCCTCGTGGGATTTCAGCAGATGTCAATAGGAAAAATAAAAAATTTATGAGAGCTTGTCGCTGACAGATAAGGCGCCGGCTGCTGCGGCTGCTGTTGCAGCTCCACGTCAATTCCGTACTACTGCATCTCTTCTTCGTCATAAAAGTCGCTCGTCGAGCGTCGCCGTCCTCATACTCAAAGCTTCCTTTATTGTGAGGTGTACCGTTGAAGCCTGAAACGAATGCATTATTGATCTACTTTAGATTTTTTATTTGTATGATTGTAATGATTATTTTTAATAATAATAAATATCGTACTATTAAAATTTTATTGTTTTTCTTTTGGCTTGTAAACACTTCATTGAAAACGGATAAAAAAACAACGTACACTTTGTCTTGGCAATTATGCAACTCGGATGCATAACAAACTCATCGGGAAATGATTACGCGGTACTATACTTTTCTTGATTTCCTCGTTAGACGAATGCATAGTAAACTACTGTCGATATTTCGTAAGCAGCCGCGGCTTATTCGAAGATCTCTGTTTTATCATCTGCTGCAACTGCTATAGGATTTATGATAATTTATGTATTTTTCAATAATAAACGATCAATCATCGACATTCGTTATTCGCATTCATTAATAATTTTAAATATTTTATAGCAATTGCAAAAATAATATTAATCTTACTGAAATAATATGAATAGTACAATGCCAATACTGGTTCAATTATTTTGTTTGATGAACTCGTTAATGTATTAAGTTTTATTTAGTATCCGTGACACATTCATTGAAAAATTGTTTTGAGAATTTTGAATAAATATTAAAAATGACAAGTTGATAAAAACGTTAGTCCAGATGATAGTTAACCACTACATGGCATATGTAGATTAGATTAGGTATCAAATCGGAGCAATATAGTTGTTTCACAAACCGACGGCGAGATCGTTTAAAATGCATTTGATGAAGATTTTGCTATTTTATAAAAAAAAATTTTAGTGTTTACTAGAACAAAATAGAATAATGCCATACTTTGAGGCGAAGTCAATTAGAATTCATGCTGAATTAGAATTCTCGTCGTCTATGCATTTTACTATATATGAAGATCTTATAGATGCAATTTGCATGCATCTAAATTGAAAATTTTCATCAATGAGCTCCAAAGAAGTTTTCAGACTCAACTACACTTCTATAAGCATTAGACTGTGTGCATTCATAAGTTTTAAAATAAGTGTAACTGGAAATCATTATGAAATTGTTATTTGTTTAACAGTTAAGTTTGGCACAAAACTTTTTCTTCATTATATCAATTCAATTATAAACCAAGTCATCACAATAAGCCACATAAGTTAATATTATAACTCAATTTTCACGACTGTATTTTTTGCCAATGAAACATAGTAATTTATTGTTGAAAGTCCGAACTACTCGCTCCGTACCAGGATACACACAACACTTATAAATCAGCGAAACGAATTTTTTGAAACAAATTGTTTCATATTACCGAACTGCACTTACGTCACCGGCAACTTTAAAATGCAACCGAAGAACACTGAAAAGTTTTCTTTGTCTCAAGCTTATTCGCATATCGCACGCAACACTTTCTCAATATGTATATACCCACATTCTTCCAAATAAATTATTCTTATTCCACGATCGGGCCAAAACAATCGTGTGCCTATAGCGTTGAATTTAAATAACGCACGGCAAACGAGCACTCACCTCAGTCGAAGACGCGAGCGAGCAAGCCGCGCGTTGGAAATTCAGCCTGCAGCACAAACTGGGTTTGGAATGGAACTGCGGGGATATTTAAAATTCTTCGGGAGCCTAAATCAGTAAAAGCCTTCTCCTCGCGCGCGCGGCACGAAGAGAGCGAGTGAGAGTGAACGACTTCGAGAGAGATAACGCCGGGCAGATTAACGTATATTACTTGATAATCGTGTAACGAACGTAGAAGAGTAGATCTCTTTGAATTATATGTCAAAATGTGATCGATTAATAAAAACAAAAATCTTAAATTCTCAATATTATCTTATAGTTTTGGATTCATGAGTGTATTCTGTAAAAGAAGTTTGGAAATTGATAAACACTTGAGTGTTTTTAGAGTAAATGTTTGCGCTAGGTAAACATTTGTATTAAAGTATAAACAAACATGCTGAAATTTATTTATTATTTGATTAGCATTTGACACAAAAACATGTAGCAATTTCCGTTTTTTCACCACACTCATTTCCTTCATTTTTCCACAAATCAATTTTTTAATTAAAGAAATACTTCTTTAAGAGAAATCATTATTATAAAAGTTTCTTACCCAATCAAGTAATATACATCGATATCCGCTTCACTATTGATCACTGTCTCTTTCCAGGCTCCTCTCTCCGCGCGAGAAAGCCGCTGACTAAATTAGGCCTCTCGCTTGGTGAGCGAGAAGATTAGCAAATACAAAAGGTAGAAGCGATTAGCTATCTGCAAACAGTCGCCTCGTGATTCACGCACACCACGCACTCTCCGAGTATCTCAGCTGTATAGATAGAAATATCACGTGCGCGCGAATAAAAAAAAACACGCATAGAGTTTACCATCGAGCTCCACAGGTGTTTTTCACACTGCTGACCTGTATATGTATATATAGAACACACTCGGAACAACACGCGCGCGCAAGAACGCTAAAAGTTCAGTCGCATCGAAAATAAAAAAAAATAAAAAAATAAATAAAAGAGGTAGTGTGCGTTAGCATCATAATCAGCAGCAGCAGTAGTAGCGCATGTATGTCGTCTGCTATTTCTGACAGCGCGTCACACATACACACTGTGCGCTTCTTTCTCTCTTAGAAGAGATACACGCGTGCTCTGCATATAATAGGTATGCATGCACTCAAGGACGAATAGATTGCTATTTGCCAAACGAGAATGAAATCGCAAATACCAATCGCGATAGCGAATATCGTGCTAGATAAACAGTTATGCCGAAGGAGCGCGAAAAAGAAAGTTTTAACTCACCTTTCTCTCACAGATGTTTACTCGAATGACGATGATGATGATGTGCTCTTTGTTCGTGTATACGAACGGAAGATCGGTCATCGCACGCTACTGCTGCTGCTGCCACTATGTTCTTTCGCGAATCATCGCGTCAGCACTGTGCGCTCTGTTTTTGCGTGGAATTATGCAGCCGATAACAGTCAACTCTTCGCACGCGTTATACTTGAACACTGATATTTTTTCTCTCACGAAGGAAAGAGAGAGAGAGAGCGAGTGGGAGAAAGAGTGAAAAAATAATAATAAACGATTTCCACACACACACATAACCGCGCGCACGCGCCTTCACTTCACTGACACACATATATGTGTGTGGTAAACGCGCGCCGACCGACAGAGAGAGAGCGCGCAGTGTTCGTTCCTCCGTGAATTGCTATGCGCGTTCCTTTATTTTTCAATGGGAATGTGGTGGTGGTGGTGGGTTTGAAGCCTCCGCTACACGTTGTTGACGGAGAGATCGTTTTGATTTTTTAATGTATTCATCGAATTCTAAAGTGTTTTTGTGATACACTATAATTCATAGATCGGGAAAATGAAAAAAAAATAGTAACACTTACATATTAATTTAAATTTTGAAAGAACGCAATGTCGACGCGTCGACGACTTTATGAAAGCAGCTTTACTTCAAACTATAGTTTGATGCACCCGAGCGCCACTGCAAATTGCACTTTTCTGTTTGACCGATCGAAAAAAGCTGAATGAACGCGCTACTATCTGGCAAGGGGAGGGGAAACAGGTGATCGCGTAGGAGGTTCAAAGAAACTCGACGAGGTGCCGCTACTGTTCACTTTTCGCGCGCGCTCTTTGACGCATTTTGACAAACAAACAAGTTGAAGGCTTATTTTAATCGCTTTTGAGCGATAAATGCACCGGGAACGTTTTTTTTTTTTCAGAGTTCATTGTCGGTCTTGATGATGCTTTCGATATTGATGTGTGTTAACTTTGTTATTTACGACGATAACAGCGTGTAATTTTTTGAACGTGTGAATAATGAATTATGCATTTATTTTAAAAAGCAAAATATTAAAAAAAAACAATAAAAATATCATTGAAAAGAAAGTCTCCTGAAATAGTATCTGTATAAATGGGCAATTGATCATCTCCTCGACAGCGCAGTATTTTAAACAAATAGCCACTTCTCTCAATGCTCGCCGTTATAATTTATTTCAATCGCTATAAAGAGAAAGATGCGCGCGTCCACCCAAGCTCGCGCGAGAGAAACAATAACCATAATTTCGAAAATCTCCACAATACGAGAATCGTTTTCATTGTTCTTCGCAGCAGCTTGGAAAAAGAACGAAAAAAGAAAAAAAAAACGATAGTAGTAAAATTCTTGCAGCTTTTATAATACGCATTCACGCAGCGCGCCCGCAAAATGCACATCTCGACCGCAGTTGCATTATGGGAGGTTCTCTCTCTCAATATAAGCTCGTTTGAGAGGGTATTGTTGAATAGAAGTGTCGATAGCTTCCTCCTCGTTATTATTCA
This sequence comes from Galeopsomyia nigrocyanea, assembly GCA_035047105.1. NCBI lineage: Eukaryota > Metazoa > Arthropoda > Insecta > Hymenoptera > Eulophidae > Galeopsomyia > Galeopsomyia nigrocyanea. The sequence continues at coordinate 131,500 of JAWWMK010000044.1, forward strand.
GCGTCTCTCGTATATATACATAGGTGGTAGTACGTCCTCACTCAACTGCCGGGTGATTGACTCACGTTGTTTACCGTATGTGTGTATGTGTATGGTGCAGCGACAAATTGGCATGCATTATCGTCATTGTTTTCCCACGCAGTCGCGCGCGCGTCTTCCTCCTCCTCCTCCTCCTTCTTCTCTTTGCTTATATAGGAACGAGTTTCGCGCGCGAGTTTACGAAAACACATACACATACAACACATTCATCGCTGAAGTAGGTATACCTATACAAGTCTCGGCAAATTGTTTGAAATTGCCTATCGTTACTCTCTCTCTTTCTCTCCCTCGTCGCGATCTCTTACAATTTCTTTTTTCCTCGACGAATCAAGGTTTATTAAAGTCGTTTGCCGAATAAAAACAAAAATCAATTCCCTCTTCTCTCTCTTCTCTCTGTCTCGGTTACATCGGCGGATTGCTATCTATACTTGGCGAAAACGATAAGATCGCGCGGGGCCGAGCTCGATCTCCACTGTAGCAGCAGCAGCGGCACGGTGACAAGCTGCGCGAGTAATGAGCTAATTTACCCTGCGCCAATAATACACCCAGCCAAGCGATCTGGAATACATAAACGTCGCGATAAATACGTATAAGTCAGAGGCGTCGCGCCGATCGTTAATATCGTCGAGAACCAAAATGTATATATATCTAAACATTGTTAATGTGTGTCTGTGTGTGTATGCGGTGGTGACGATTTTATTTTCAGTGTTGGAGCTCGACTCGGTAGCCGAGAGACGAGAGAGAGAGAGAACCAGCTCCGGCAAAATAAGCATCTCATTAATTGCTCACGCCTGGCGATAAATCTAAACTGCTGCTGCTGCTGCTACAACAGCAAGGCACCCGACAAAGTCGCCCCGATAAATAGCTAGGCCGTACCGGACCCGCGCGCCGTCGTCGTCGCCGTCGCCTGAATTTCAACGCGTTTTCTAACGAGGTCGTTGCTATGGCTTTTCTTGTGACATATTTTAGCAAGTTATTTATATGGCTCGATGCTGCTGCTGCTGGTACAAGGGAATATTTGTAATACCTATTGCATTACGCTATACGTTCGCAAGTTTTGAAATCGTTCGCTTCGACAACGATTGTTATTATGATGTATCTAATGTAATATTTGAATGAAATGGACTTTTGAAAATAATGAAAATTATTCGGTAGAGCCCTTGTTAGAAATGATCACGAATAAATTCGCGAATTTTTCGTGAATTTGATGGGTTAAGAGCGTCACATTTTTAATGAAACAATAAAGTGTAGTCAATGTAAAAACAACTTGTCGAGGTTTGTCTCAGTTTGAAAAAATTTAGTGTTTATTTTATGCGCGTGGCGATCTGAAGAAAAATGTTTTCGCGAGATAATGTTCTTGCTTTTTATTGAAATAGGTCACAGTCTATGCTTCCAACATTTGCAATACTGATTACATCATAAAAATTATCGGCAGACAATCTATTAATTTATGAAAATTTTAGATAACTCGAGATGAAGATTAGAATATAAAGTTGAAGCATGGAGATGGAGTCAATCAATAGCAAAGTGCGCTGAGCGTTGCATAAAATAATCATGAGATTCGCGCCATTAACTTTTTTAGTATCAGTCTGCATAATTGGCATTAATGGCGTAAGTAGACTGTGATAAAAAAAAATTGTTTTCATCAGATTGATAAGCGACTATTTAATTTATAATTGGAATTCGGCAATAGTAACAAAAAACTTTTTATTCAGCACATGTTTTCAGAACTATTCGAATACTATGCCAGTCATTTTAATGTCAGTGACGCTCCTACTCTACATTCCGAGTCGCCCGCGTCAGATGCCATCATAAAAACAATAACTTGTGTTAAACAAAACGAAGTATCTGATAGTGAGTACCCTATGATATTTTAACGTTTTGTTGCACTGAATGCTAAGTTCCGAAAAAGCTTTAGATAAAATGTTCGTTGCATAGTATTTGTGTTTTTTATGCATTGTAAATGTTTTAAACATTGGATAATTCGAAATATTTTTTATGCATTAAAATAAGAAGTGAATTTTTCTTGAAAAAAAATCTAAGTGATGAAATTAGTAACATTGAATACTTGTAATGTTTTTTGATTTATTATTCAATTTAGAAACGATTCATGAGATGATGGAAAAAAAGGAATTTTTATCAACGGAAGTGATAAACAGTTTTCCATCTTGTATAGCCAAGAATTTTGGATTGGTAAGTTCTTTTTATTGCCAGTCTGTTAAATTTCAGTTGTATAATACTATTTTTCTAGATGAACGAAGATGGCACTTTGAGTAAGGCATACACAGAAAATTCTACACAGGTCGAGAAATGTAAACATTTAGGTAAGAAAGGTGTACATTTGCAAATTTGCAACTAAAGAAATACGTTTCCATGTATTTATTTCTGTCAACACAGGGGGAAAGGACCAGAATGAAATCGCTGCTAAAATGATAGAGTGTATTCTTAATGACGGAAATTGAATTTACGAATTTAGACGAAACAAATAATAAAATCTGATGGATTAATTGTTAGTTTAAGAGATTGAAAATATAATTGTAATTTTGAATGATTATAATCATTAATAAAAATGGTTTTGATAGAAGATAAAAATTAAAACCTCGATTGAATATTATTTTACAGTTTTAGAAATAGCTGGTTTGAGTGTTTTTCGATATAAAAATATTTAAAACGGAATGTTTTGTCGAGATAACGTATTTACTTTTTAATTGGCACAGGTCAAAGTTGCATTTCAATCATCTGAACTAATGCATTAACAAAATAAAAATGATCTGAACAGAAATTAGATAACACAAGATCAAAGCTCCAATGTAAATTTATGCTATATAAAGAGCGTAAAATAGTTTTCGTATTTAATCTGTGTTAGCTCAAGTCAATAGCAAAGTGCACTCAGCGTTACATTTCATCATCATGAGACTACTATTATTTTTTTTAGTAACAGTCAGCTATGTTAGCGCTAATGCAAGTATAAAAAGTGTATTGTTTTCATCATTTTTATACAACGAATGAACAGCTTAAATAATTAATAGAGAATTTTTTCTATGCAGAGTGTGAAAGGCCTTTTAGATTACTTCGACTCTCCTACTAACGGACCTCGACCACAATCTGATGTAAAAATATCAAATTGTGCTGCACAGAACAAAGTAACCGACCGTAAGTTATTTAAATCACGTTCTATCATGATGACGCTTGACACATCATATTTGTGCTTTTTTAATGTATCATTTCTTCTAATAATTGTGAAACTAATATTAATACCATTTAATAAATGTAATAATTTTTCCATTAATTATTTAATTTAGAAATGGTCCGTGACATGGTAAAGAAAGAAGCATTTTCTTTAACGGAAGAAACGAAAGGTTTTCCAATTTGTTTAGCCAAGAGCTTTGGATTGGTACGTTATTTTCGATATTCATATATATTTTGAAATGTTTATGATCTATCTATGATTTATATGAATACTAATATTTCTAGATGAACGAAGATGGTAGTTTGAGCAAAGCATTCATGGATAATCCAGAGAACGACAAATGCAAAAACTTAGGTAAGAAAGGCATATTATATTGAAAAATTCTTAGCTAAAAAAACCTTTTAATGTATTTTTTTTAATTAACGTAGGGGGAAAGGATCAGAGTGAAACCGCTGTTAAGATCATAGAATGTCTTGCTAAAGACTAAATCCGAGGAACCATTATCAAATCTTACCTTCGAACATAAAGTCTACAGGATCGACAATTGCAAATTAATTTATTTGTGATGATTAACTGTCATTGACGAAAAGATTTGTTCAAAAATAAAAATGAATACATGGTTTTGAGCTTTCATTGATTCTCATAAAATTTTTATGAAAATTCATTTATGGTTTTAAATTTTGATAAAAGAAGATAGAGATTAAAACGTTACGAAATCAAAGTTTATTTATTTATTGCTATGAGCCTGGGGCCACTAGTATGTCAGTGCACGATAAAATGATTTCAAGCGTGGGAAAATACGCACTTCGCTGCAATTATGAAGCCAAAAGATTAGCTCTCAACCGGGGTAGACATTACGTTCGAGACATTACCTCGCAAAAGGCAGTTTACTAAACATAAACTCAGCATCTTTTGTCCTTAATATCGCATCCCATTCATTGCTGAGGGCATTAGTTTAAGAGCGCGCTGCGCAGCCGTAGTAATAGTAGTAGTCGAGAGCTCAGAGCCAGCCAACTAAGCACTAAGCCTGCTAAAAGCAGCAGCAAGCTGGGCGCACTTTGTTCATCATCTAAGGTAATGAGGTGTCTCTCGGCACAAGAAAGCTCCGTCGAGTACGCCGCGGCGCGCAACTCTCATCTCCAGTGACCCGCGCGCGAGTATGTATGTGCGTATATACAAGCTTCTTCACGTGCAACCCAAGCGCCTCTGGCCAAAGCTGCTTGCCTTCGCAAACAAAGACAAAGTGTACCAACCCCAGCGCGCAGTCAAAGGGGTTTTCTCAACCCTCCCGCTGAGTAAGCGCGCAAGAGGGTACATAAGCGGCTTGTCGCTTCACGCGATATGCTTCCGTTTTTTTTTTGCTTTCGTTGTTGGTCGTTTAAACGCTTCATCGAGTAAAAGGTGCAAGCCGTTGCTCGCGCGCGAAAGAGCACGAGCAACAGGTGCTATCACCCGGTAGTGCGCGCCCCTTTACTCCCCCCTTTTTGGCTCGATTTTCGGAGGTCGTTCGTCATTCCGAAATGGCTCCGATCGATTTTGTGGCTAGGCTTGTCTTTTTCGCGCTCCTCCTTGCCTTTTTTTTAGGATCTCTCTTTTTCGGGGTTTAATTGTTGGATGATTTATACAGATGCAATCTTCGAGGTTGCTGCTCTTTCTTGTTGATTTATTTGGCTGAGTTATGGCGGTTTTATGCGCGTCGATGAATCATGGGCAAGGATGCTAATTCCGCGCGAAGCCTAGTTTTATGTTTACACACGAGCTCGCTGCTGTGAGGGCTTATTTTGAATTGCTGATTTTTGCATTACGAAAATTGGAACAATTTCTCATGGCACGCTGCTCGATTGGATTTTTACTGCGCTTTTTTTTTGAAAATGGCTTTTTGTAATCTTTTTTATCGATCAAAACCATTATTCTTTTTACCGCATTTCAGTTTAACGATATATTAAACTGTGCAATCACTGTTTTGAGAACGAGAAACTTTTTCAAAACAATTTGGGTGTTAAAATTTTTATATCATATTTCAATTATGGCCTCTGAGTAGAGTATTCGCAAAATACTGAATGACGAAACGATAAATCCGCCGAAAGCTTAGCTAACAAAATTTATATGTTTGCAATATTGCAGTTTGAGAAAAATATTTCTATTTATTATTTTAATTAACTGCAGGAACAGCAATATCAACCACTTGGCAAGTGATGTAGAATGTCTTTTTACAAACAACTCAAAATTTGCTGATCCAAACATATATAAATTAAATGTGTTATAAGCAGTGCTGAGTTGATATTTTAAGAAAATATTGAAAAAAATATACTATGTATAATTATTTTTAATAAACAGATTGGTTCAAAATTATGATAGATACCGAAATTTTTTTTACATGAAATCCGTTAGAAAAATATAATATTACTAATAACCGTAGATTTTTTTTCGGCTTGTCATGTCATTTTTAATTATGTCACCAGATCTTAGGCTTAAACAAATAAATTATTCTGCTTCTATTGATATATTATGATATTTTTATAGTATTAACAACATTTTAAATAGTTTTCACTTATTTTTATTTTAATGTTTCGAAATTTTGTCACTTTTTAAGATAAATAATAAATTATCCGATCGAAATTTAATTACTTAACTACTGTTCCATCTGATTGTTTACTTAGGATATAGTTTTTGTACAGATTAAAACAAGTGAAAATTTTCAAAAATAGTCAGACAAAGTCGACAACTCTGTACTCTACCTTATCTGTGGCAGCAGCTGCAGTTTCTCAGCTGTGCTGCCTGTATCTACATCATTTCATGTTTCATGGAGAAAAGAGTTGTTGTGTATTTCGATTTGACAAATATATCTGTTTACCCCGGCGTAAGATTTAAAAACTATTGATTTTTTCAAAATTTTGTATTAAAACGTTTGTTTGTTGTTGCGCATAGTGTGGGCATAATCATTCTTAATACCTACGTTTACTGAAAAAGTGCAAAATGAGTCGAAGGAAACGAGCAAAGGTGAGTTTTGCAATATAACCTATATCTTCAATTATTATTTTATTTGAAAAATACTTGTTAAATACATATCTTAAAAACCTACCGTATTATAAAGTAACTGCGCAAAATATTTTAGGTTGAGTACAAGGATATGGATGAGAAATATAATCAAATGGAAGATGAGAATGTATCTGATACTTCTGAAAAGTCCAAGGCAAATCAGAGTAATTCAGATAAAAAGGCAGCTGCTGATTCAAAAAAGGAAAGTGATTCTGGATCGAGTACCCCAGCACCAGGAGCTTCCAAAGCTGAACATAAGGAAGAAGAAGATCAAGACAGTGACCATGAAGATCCTCATAGTAAGACTATATCTAAGAGCCTTGTTTTTCCAATTTATTTTCAAAACTGTTTTTTAAATCTATTTTCATTAACTAAATTCTCAAATATCATTATTTTTCACAGTTAAAGAACTGCTGAATGGGCTGGAAGGTGCTGCCTTTCAAAGTCGCTTGCCGTTTGAGAAATTGACATCTACGGAAGCTGCATGTTTTCCAGACGTATCAGGAGGACCTCCACAAACTCAAAAAGTGTTCTTGCATATTCGTAATAGACTAGTAAGTCATTACAATATTTGTAGCTGATAAATTTAATTAAATATTTTCTAAAAATCTATTATTATTTTAGCTACAATTATGGTTAGAAAATCCAAAACAGCAGTTGACTATAGAAAATTCACTGCCAGCGATTGAGCCTCCTTACAACAGTGATCCTATGTTAGTAAGAAGAGTTCATGCCTTTTTAGAACGTCATGGTTTTATAAACTTTGGTGTTTTCAAGAGATTGAAGGTAAACAGATAATTTTGTACTGGTTGAATCTTCGTATATAAAATTTTATAGTTTATAATAACATTCATTATTTTATTCAGCCTATACCAACCAAAAAATTGGGAAAAGTAGTTGTTATTGGAGCTGGCATCGCTGGTCTGGCAGCTGCTCAGCAAATGCAACAGTTTGGTCTGGAAGTTATTGTTTTAGAGTCAAGGGTGAGTTCTTCTGCTAGTTGTTATTTTATATGGTTGTTCAGTTACTCAATAAAATAATTCATTTACAGGATAGAGTTGGTGGGCGTATAGCCACTTTTAGAAAGTCAAATTATATTGCTGATTTAGGAGCTATGGTTGTTACTGGTCTTGGAGGAAATCCTGTAACTGTTTTAAGCAAGCAAATTAATATGGAGCTTCATAAAATTAAACAAAAATGCCCTTTGTATGAAAGTGATGGTCAAACGGTACTCTTTTTTTTGTCCTTTATTAAATGAAAAACTGAACAGATATATGTAATGCAATGAATAACTGTTTTAAGGTTCCTAAAGATAAAGATGAAATGGTTGAACGAGAATTTAATCGATTATTAGAAGCCACTTCTTATTTATCCCACCAGTTAGATTTTAATTATGTTGGAAATACAGGCAATGGTACCCAGGGTGGTACAAATCGTCCTGTATCATTGGGCCAAGCATTAGAATGGGTTATCAGACTTCAAGAACAAGGCGTCAAGCAACGTCAAGTAACTCATTTGCGCTCTGTGCTCACTTTGCAGAGTAAACTTATAGCTAATCAACAAAAAGTAATTTTCCTTTTCTTCATTTATCTAGATTTCGTTTTCATAAGATGATTGTATGATTGAATGACGTGCATTGTCTAAATCAAGACTACGTTGTTACTTTAAATATCTCAAAATACCATATTTTGAATCACGTCATTCATATAGTCATCTTCAATTTACGTTTAGAAATTAATTTTACGATCATTCAGGTGAAATCGCTTAATCTAATTTGATGTGTATTTAATGTTGTAGATGATAGCTATCAAAGAACGTCTGACAGAATTGGACAAGCAGCACAAAGAAATGTCCAAAAGCAAAGAGCAAAGAGATATAACACAAGAGTTTGTTTTTCGCTCTAAATTACGTGACCTTCAAAATATTTGCAAAGAGTGGGACGAGTTGTCTGAACAACAAACAGAAATTGAAGCGAAATTGCAAGAACTCGAGGCATCGCCTCCTAGGTTTATATAATCAACTATTACTTAACTGTGAAGGACTTTTTGGGGAATTCAATTATAATCTATATTTTTATTTTACAGCGACGTGTACTTGTCATCAAAAGACCGACAGATATTGGACTGGCACTTTGCAAATTTGGAATTCGCCAACGCAACGTCGCTGTCGAACCTCAGCCTGAAACACTGGGACCAGGACGATGATTTCGAGTTCACGGGTAGTCATCTAACAGGTGAGTCATTGAATTTCCAATGCGTTGATAATCTCAGTAATCAGCTCGTAGAAAAATCCGCCGCGCAGACATGACAATTATCAGCGGAGGATATTCCCCAGACGAATTCTTCGCTTGGCGAAACTCAGTGAGGAATCGTTAAAAACAATTATTCCAACAAATAAGCTGCTCTCTCTCACTCTTCCCGTTCTCTCAAGCAACCGACAAAAGTACATGGCTGACCGGCTATAATTGTACGCTTGCTTACGGCGGCCCACCCGACAACAATGTTCAAGGCGCCACTTAAGCCGATAGCGAAAAGCAGAAGAGGAGAGAGAGAGAGAAAAAAAAGATGGTCGATCCCTAAAATTAGCGAGTCAAGTATCCACGACGTGAAATCACTCTGGCGCATCAAAGCCCAAACGAGGCTCATTAATTACCAAGCGTTGAGCTGCGCGAGGTGTTGAAAGGTAGGCTGGCTTGAGCTTGGCTTTCGCGTACAAAGAGAGGATCTTTTCTCTCTCTCTCTGGTTCTCTCTCGTTGGCGCATTATCGCTCGAATCAAAACGGGGAATTTCCGCTGTCGCCGCTGGCTAACAACCTGCTTACTTAACATTCTCTCTCTCGCGCGAGAGAGCGTAGCTGCAATTTACGCCCCTGCGGAGACACGCGCCGAGCAAAACGAACTCACCTATGGAATTATGCACGCTCGGCTTTAAATTACTTGGAAAAAATAGAAGAAGAAAAAAAGAAAAAAAAAATAACTTTCCTAGACCACACGTACAGGATCTTTTCCATGTGTGCTTTTGCGGACGATGAGTCACTGATAACGCGTGAATTATTCGCTCGAGCATCCGCTTCTCTTTCGTTTTGTGTGCACCTTCTTTCTCTCTCTCACTAGCTCTTTCTCCCTGACTTTATCAATCTTATTAAAAAGCGATTGCGACCCCGCGCCTCCGCGATTCCTGCTGGATAAAAGCTCGATTCTACGTATCCGATGCTAGCATCTAAAGCTGCTGCCGTTTTATTCGCGCGCCAAGGAAGTATCCCGCGGGTTTTAGCGCTGGCGACACGAAAACGACGCTATCGCGCGCATGCCGCATATTTGCTTCGGTGCAAATTTTCTCCTTGATTCGGCTTTGATTATATTCTGCGCGCGCGCGCGCGCGTTTGCTTATACAACGAGAAATTTGTATTCTTTTTCTGAACGTTATGTTCTTTTTTTTTTTGGTCTGTGCATTGTTTGTCTAATTTTTGATCAAATATTGTGGTTGACCATTGACGTTTGTCGAATAAATAACCAATCAAAACAACGTTACACCGAAAAAAAAAATTCGAACTAGATTGGAAAACTACTTCGTTTACCTTATCCAAACATTTGTTTTATTTATTTGACGTACGTTCGTATATTTTTTTTTGTTTTGTCGTTGCAACATCGAATGAACTTATCGGCGTATTTCTGGAATCAGCAAAAAGCCCATGCAGAGAGCGAACGAAGGGATGAGGAGGAGGGGAATTTTATTGGATGTACATACACAGGCAGCGGCGGCGGTGGCGGCGGCGGCAGACTGCAGATAGGAATGAAACATGCAAAGGGAAAGGCAAAAGTCGAGCGCATTGAATGGCGTGGAGGGCTGCGTGCATCGCGAAACTGCCTCGCGCGCTCGCTCCGGCGCTGGGGGAATTGTCGGTTTTTCGAAAAACCAACATTACTCGCTGCTGCCGTCAATCTGGCGCAATTTTAATTATTCCCCGAACCGCACAGACGCGTGCACATACAGACGTGGATGTGCTGTATATGCCAGCACTTTCTCTCCCTCTCGATTTATCCCTCCCTTTTTTCGCATGCGTGTACTGTGTATTTGCATAATAACTAACGTAAATAGAGGTGCAGAAAAGAAACGAGGCAGGAAAGAAAAAGAAAAAAAGAAGGGAGGGGGAAGAAAGAAGAGGAGGAACCGATTATTAGCGGTAATGCAGCTTCGCTCTTTCTCGGCCGTTATAGAAAATTGACTTTCGCATGCCTGCAAAACGATCGATCGGCAAAAGGCTTCTCTCTCTCTCTCTCTCTCTCTCTCTCTCTCTCTCTTTCTCTCTCTTGCACATGCTCTTTATTTAGTCAGGCCCATTTCCTGCTGCTTCGCTCGCCTGGCTCGGCAGGAAATCCGATTGTGCGCTTTATACGGTAGCAAGCCAAGCCAAAGCACGTGGTCACGGCGCTAACTTACGTCCAAGATGATTATCCGAGAAAACGTATAAATGGCCAAGCGAGAGAGAGAGAGAGAGAGAGAGAGAGAGAGAGAGAGAGAGAGAGAGAGAGAGAGAGAGAGAGAGAGAGAGAGAGAGCCAACGATTATTCGCGATCTTTGCCGAAGGGGAAGCTGCTGCTGCTGCTACTGCTGCTGTCGCCTTTGGGCGTCCGTTCCCCTTCGTCTCTGTATTTGCATCCGTCCAGCAGCGAGAGAGAGAGAGAGAGCCGGTAATCTCTTGAAATTCAAAGGCGATTCTTCGCGTTTTCGAATCGTCAACCTACCCCCTCCTGCCAACTGATAATCTAACTCGTGAGAAATGGATCGCAATTCGTTCTCTCTCTCTCTTTCTGGCTGTGTGTGTGTGTGTATGTGAAGCGCACCGGAGAACTCTGTTTCAACTCGCGTGAGAGAGGAGAGACGAGTTGCTCTAGCTTGATTTTATAGAAAAGTTTAGTTCTCTCCGTTCGCTATATATACGGGTTGAATTATATTGGTTACATTACGCGCTATCACGAAGGTTATATGCTGCGCTGCAATTGTGTTTCCCGGCTGTACGTGATTCGTGATGTTTTCCTGGTTTTCGTCATTGTTGCTGCTTCTTCTTCTTGTTCTTCTTCTTTTTGTTTTCCGACGGGAAAATCATGGCAATAATCGAGATTCTATATGTAGTTGCAAAACTTCGTTTATTTTAGTTTTGAACTTTTAGTTTCTTGTAATTATTATTTTCTTTCAACGCGTATGTTTTCGAGGATGTATCGACGACGATTCTTCTGTCATTAAAATGAAATTATCGAATGGTATGATTAATAATTATGGACTTGTACAAAAATTCCAACGTATAAATACTTTCAATTGGATCATTATAATAAAGGAGTAAAGATTTTTTTTAGGTCGATTGCATTTTTAAACTTGAAAAAAAAATTGATAATTGGAGCGCATTTTACCTTTCGCAACAATAATTTCAATACGTACCACAGCAAGGTTCATAACTGCACATTTATTTCGCGAAAAATATCTCCGGTACGCCAATAAAAGAAGCAAAAAAAAAAAGAGTCTGCCATAAGAATGCCGTCTTGTTATTACGATTCAACGACTAGATTGTGATTCCAATGGCCATTAAGCATTTTACGTAGGGCATTATCGTGAACGTAAAGCGCAGAGAAAAAGAGTCCAAGTTAAATAAAGGCCAAGCAATCAAAGTGAGAGAGAGAGAGAGAGAGAGAGAGAGAGAGAGAGAGAGAGAGAGAGAGAGCGTTGAAAAAAAAGGTCGGCTCGGCTTCGAGCGAAGAGAGAAAGAGAGAGAGAAAAGGCGCAGCACAGAGTCCCTTTTGGAGTGCACTCGCGTACAAAACGAAGCGAGAGAAGGGTAAATATCGAAAGCCGATGGCGCATAAAGATCCGCAGCAGTAGCAGTAGGCGCCCCTCGAGTGGATTCCGGCCTGTTGAGATGTTGAGAGTAGTAGTTGTAGTAGTATAGGTAGTCGTGCGCCAGACGACGACGACGACGATGCCTGACGACGAAAGACTCCGACAGGTGCGCTTATAAATAATGGAATGAATCGGGCGTGGCGGCGAAGCTTCGATGGCTTTTAATCGACGCCGCTCTCCCTCTATATATAGCTAACTGAACTGCCGTATTCGATTTTGACGCGGCTCGCGTGACGCGCACGAATTCACCTCTCTCTCTCGCTCGATTGATAAAAGGCTTTTAATGAACGAGCTTGCAGCAGCAACAGCCACCAATGCTGCCGCGCGCGTCCGCAGCCAGATTATCTCTCCGTGTGTGCCGTGTGTTTTGCTTATCGTCAATTAGCCTCTCGTTACCGAGACACGTGCTTATTTATGCTGTTTTTCGATAATCCAGCGTATATTTTCGTGTTTGCCACGGTTTCTTATGTATTTCTGTCCGCGGTGCTTATAAGATCGGTTTGCGTAAGGTTTTATCCATCTTTTTTTTTTCTTTTCGATTTTTTATAGTTTCAAATTTGTGATTTTTCTTTTTATAACTAACTAGAATATTACTGTTCGGACTTTAAATTTTTTGTAGAATGTAGTAAATTAAAAATTTTCATGATATTTTACAGCAAATAGCTGTTGCGTATTTTTTTTTTTAATTAACGATCAAAAAAAAAAATTTTTGTTTCCGCAAATAATTACGTTATGTAGATTTTATACGGATTTTCGGAGAGAAATGTACACTTGTTTGATGAACGTCAATATTCCGCGTACAATTATTTTGCAATCCGTTTGATTACAAAAGCGAACGTAAAAAATTCACCAAACATACCGATATAGATTATTTGTTCAAAAGATTTTCCACGAAAAAAAAAAATTTACAACAGTACAATTTATAAAAATTATCCGCCTGCCTGAATTCATCATTTTCCATCCTGTTTTCGCGGAAAAATGCTATAGACATTCAACGTAACAATTATTTTTGCAATCCGTTTAATTCAAACGAAAGCATAAAAAATCCGGGGAGTAACATATCGATAGATCAATTTTTTTTCTTCCAAAGGAAATTCTGCGAAACGATGGAATTCGATCGACTCGGTAGAATCCACGATAACATTGAGTATCGGTATACGCGGTTAAAGCGAGCCTATATATATGCGCTTGGCGTTAATTATTCAATCGGAACATTGAAATAGCTTGTAAATCGACGTGGCAGAGATACACACACACAGACACAGACACAGGGAGAGAGACAGAAGAAGCGCCAGGTCTCTTTTCCTCGTTGCATTTGATTCAAACGTTACAAACGAGAATGCAAATAGCCCTGAAAGAAATGTTAAGTAGCAGAATCGCAGAAGTACTTTCCCACTAGAATCTCTCTCTCTCGCTCGGCAGGAAAAGGTCCATAGGCAGTTGCGCGCGATCTCAGGTAGATAAGCCTCCGATACAAGCTTCACTCGTCGTCCTCTGGCTCTCTCTCTCTCTTCTTTCTGCTTTACTTCGCCGGCGGCGCGCATCAATAATTTTTCAACTCGCTCGAGTTCTGCCGCGCTCGTCTTTGTCGGTTAAATTTTTCACGAGCTTGCTGCTGCTGCTACGTGCCTTTAAGGAGCGAGAGACGCTGAAAAAGGACGACGGACAGCGGCGACGAGGCAAGCGACTAGACGGAGGCAAAAACCTATACAGCACTCGCAAACTCGGAAACATATGTATTCCCTTTGTGTCGCTCTCTCAGCTCGCAAGTGTTTTGCAATCAAGAATGCCAACGGCTTCCCTCGCTCTCGCTTCAATTTGTGCGCCTCTTCCTTCCTTTCTTTTTCTTCTTCTTTTTTCTTTTTTTTTTTCATTTTATTTTGTTTGTTGCTGCCAGACGCGACGGGACCCTCTCTCTCTCTGTCTACTCCCTGAAATGAATTACAAGGGCAATGTATATATACTCGCGCGGGCACAACAGTGAATTAGCTTATCTGCGACGCGGCTCCGAGTTTCACTGATAGCACTGCACTCGCTTGTCTCGCGCGTATATACACTCTCGATGCACTTTTTTTTATTTTATTTTCGAAAAGGGGAGAACGTGCTGCAGCCGCTTTGCGAAGATTTCGTGTGAAAGCGTTCTTTTTTTTTTTGGAGTGGAAGGGGTTCTCCGAGTGGGAAACTGTGTTTTTTCTTATCCAAGCTGGAAAAAAAGAATTACCTTGCTAATTGTCGAGCGAGATCGGCGCTTGTTCGCTCGGATAAAACTGCCTCAATTTGTCAAAGCGATCGCGAGAGAGAGCCTTTGTTTAATTCTCTTTTCGCGATAAAGTATTGCGATTTTGTTGTTGTTGATAATTAAAAAAAAAAAATGTGTTTGATTATTTTGACTCGTATGAGTGCATTTAGAATGTATACATCCACATGCAAAGTTAATTGCTTCAGTACACCCGAAATTACACTAATAATGCCCCGATTGTTAAACGCAAATGTACAATTAATTGAACAAATTAGTATTAGAATAGAATAATAAGCACGTACAACATTAAATTACCGACAATGCATTATCGATGAGCAAATAACAGCGTGATCAATTATAGAAATACAATCATGACGATTCACCAACGAGAGAATCGCGAGAACATTATTATTCACCATTTATATTCTTCGCTCTATCTGGCAACGCAGCCATGCCAGACAGTTTATCAAATGTAATATGCACACGCCAGCTGAATTCGTAAACTCTCTCTCTCTCTCTCTCGCAGTGCGCAAAGCCAATATTATGAATGACATTTGCGTGTGCTTCTCTCCCTTTGCTGCATGACTCGATCGTTTTCAGATATATCCTCGAGAGCTTATATTGCTGCGTATCGTCTAGACTACACCGATCGGAAATTAGAATTCCCGAGTCGAGTCCGGCATCGTCTTTTTTTTTTCGGGAAATTTCGCTGATTTCTCGCGTGTCGATGGATCCTTCATTCCCTCGAGGGGCGGGTGAGCTTTTGCTCTCTGCGTTTCGAGACACTTGTTATTCGATTTGACCTGTCAAATCGTCGTTCGCCCTCTCTCGCACTGCCGCAAATGCCATTAAGCTTTATTCACGTCACGTGGGCGCACGCGTTGCGCTTTTTTTTTTCTTTTGGCCCTTCGACGCAGTTGTAGAGAGAAAGAGAACGACTTTAACAAATTATCTGCTGCACGTTGAGTCGCGAGGTGTGTACGTGTGAAATTTTTATCCGCTATTTGTACGTCCACTTTATTTTATTAGCCGCGGAGACACGTGAACGTATAACGATTCGATGTAAAGTAAAAAAAAAAAGAAGTGAGAGAAGAACGTCTCTTTTTCGAAAGAGAGAGAGGCCGCGACGTAAAATGAACTCATTACTCTCGCAAAAGAGTCGAGAAGGAGAGCAGAAAAAAAAGTCAAAGTCAAAGTGTCCGGCAGGCGCGCGAGCCATAAGAGGAAAAATTTTTTTCTCCCCAACACACTGCTAACGCGCGCGACACGTCGGAAAGCATAAAAGCCGAGTGGGTTGTACGCCATCGTGAGAGAGAGAGAGCAATGGGACAACTTCATCGCGAATTCCAAATTGAGCCAATCAAACTTGCAAAAAGGGACTGGAGGTAATTGCGCCGGCAAGAAAGCCAGCCGTAGCCAAACTCGTGCTGCTCTCGATTTGAAGATCCCCCCCGCCCCCCTTTTCGTTCGTAGCAAAAAGCTTCTCTCTCTCTCGTATCGTAGGAGCGAAAGGGGACTAATTGACGCTTGCTCGTCGTTTGAGTTATGATGGCTTTGCGTGTCGCTCTTTCTCTCTCTCTCTCTCTCTCTCTCGATGATCCTTGGGCTAACGGGACGTTTTTGCGTTTTTCATCGTATATATGTATTGGCCTCCGGCCGCGACACTGAAAAAGCCATTATTCCATAGCCTGACGATCAACTTTTCTCTCGCTCGCTCGTTGTATCGGCATAGAGTGCACACCGAGAGCCTCCGGATGATCCGCTTTGATTGCGGATAATGTGCGCGCACGCGCGCTTTCATTTTTATGATTGCCTGTAAATAACGAGACTGACGGGTTCCCGCAACGACGTTAGAGCTTCGTGTTTTTCTTTTTTTCTGTTTTGTTGCGAGCGCCTTTTTGACATTCTCTCTCTCCCTCGTTCTTGTTTGCTATATTTTTACAAGCGACAAGCGGATAACTGCAAGATGACGGACTATACGGCCTCCGCGTTCTACATTCTTTTTTCTTTTTTCTTTCTTTTTGCTTCATTGTGTGCTCGCGATTTTTTTTCTTTTTTCATTGCCTCCCCACCGTTTATGGCTCGTTACCTTTATCGGTAAACAGCAAAGATTGCGTCCGCTCTACTAATGAAATACCTGCCGCTCGTAGCGTATTTAACTTTGTGCTGTTTTGTTTTTTAACTACCCTCTGTTTTTTTATCGATACGGTTGCAAAGAAAAAAAAACATGAATCGTCTCCGCAAATTATTTTATTGTGGGAATTATGCGTTTAGAGCCATAACCGCGAGAACTAAGTCTGTACAGAGACGTTTTAATGGAGAAATATTGCCTGTCTGTGTTTGCCAAATGTATATCTATCCGAGCGACCGAGATGGAAATCCTCCAGGGAGGAGAATGCAGCCACGATACTACGGAAAACAACTTATTTACTCGGTCGTCGGTCCATCGAGTGTTTATTCAGTCAACACGGTTGAATTTCTAATTCATTACGTTAATGGATGATATACTCGAAACTGTCTTAAATCTCGCGACGAACTGTCTACTATGTGCTGCGAAGTCTCCTCGCGAATTGATTCGAGCTCATTTCTTCATTTTCTTTTCTATTTTTGTCTACATCGGTGATACTGCCACGAAAGCGCGTCAAAGTGACTTGGGAATTGACGCTGACTCGGAAAGAGCTTTCAGAGGCAAAAGTTCGATCCTGTACACATATATACTTTGGCCTTTGAGCGTGTATATACCCATCGCGTATATTTCATAAACTCTGATCCTCGAGCTTAAATCAAGTCTAAAGTCTCTACGGAGCTTTTCACCCGAAAAAGAAGGAAAAAAAAAATAGATTGCACACTATTTGGCCATCCAATTACCCACACCACCTCGGAAACCCATATAAGAGTCGAAAAAAAAAATCTCGTTTTATATATACGAGCTTACATAAGCGTGAATTGGGTTATATCGCGAGAGAGAGAGAGAGAGAGAGAGAGAGAGAGAGAGAGAGAGAGAGAGAGAGAGAGAGAGAGAGTGAGTATAAACGTTGTGGACCCGCGGATAAATTGTCTCGAGAGCGAGCGAGAAAACTTATTATAGGTGGGGTACGTATATATACGGCAGCAGCCGTCGATAGTTACGCAAACTATCTGTTAATCGCTGCCAGCTCGCGTGGATCGTTATAATATAAAAGTACCATGCCACGACGGCGGCAGCGGCGAATTATCGCATTATTTTCATGACCAGGGGAGCCAGCAGCTGTACTGCGCTAATAGCAAACTCTTATATACTCCGCGTTGGAAAATTACACGGCCGTCGAGAAAGAGAGAGAGATCGGTAAATAAGAAAGCCAAAGCGAACTTCTGCTGCACTTTTTTTTTCCTTTCGATCTCATTTTTTTTCGCGCGCACGTGTGTGTGTGTGCTTAAACGATTTTCGATATCCCTCCGCCCGAAAGACGTTTACGTAATGTCCTGAATTTACATCGATGAGAAACCACAATTTTATCCTCTATCGGTAAAGGAAAGAAGAAAAAAAAAGAAGAGGCGTGCACGAGCCGAGCGCACGGTTCCCTTAACGATTTTAATTCGCGTTCTTGAGAAATTACTTTCTTTAATAAGTTTTTTTTTATCGGTGAGACTTTGGTAAAGTACATAGCTCTCTGGCTGTTTTAACGTTGTGACAAATGCGCGTAGTATAAGCTCGATATCTACTTTGTACCGCACGAAGCCGCAGCGAGAGATTTATTTTGTTTTGCAGCTGGCCGAGAAGTTTTTGCACTGTGTAATCATACTTTTTCCCTCACTGCTATTGCGCCTATATGGCAAATTCCACAAAAAAACTGCCATAACTTCGCTCGGGTTTTGGCAAATTAAAAACTCGAGGTTACGCTCGATATTATTATATTTTCTCAATCTACAACACTAATAGAACCTAAAAAACACTAGTGCCCCACGCCGCGTAATCTTGTGACACCCTTTTTTGGACTTAGAAGTCTTGAAACAGTCAAAAAATAATACACTAAATTCCATAGTTTTTTGGAATTTGACAATAAATGAAAAAAGATAGCGTTAATCTTCAGAATCGAATTCTGCGCCTCAAAATACATCGAAAACCATATTTTGTTTTTTTTTCTACTCGAAATTCCGACGC
>JAWWMK010000044.1:151305-166348 GCA_035047105.1 Galeopsomyia nigrocyanea
CCCCCCCCCCCCCCCCCCCAGGTCGCGCGTGCAAATAACAAAGTTTTTTTCTAGCAACAAATGAAATTGCACACACGGTGGCTGCGCGATATTTGGTTTTTGGCGAAATATCCCTGGAGATGCGGGAGTAAATGCAGAGAGCGCGCGCAAAACGCAATGTTTGTCGGCGAAACTGCAACGTAAAAAAAAAAGAAAGAAAGAAAAGGAAGCTAAGCTTATCACGACGTCAAAAGTATACGAAAGTCGCGCTGCTGCAACTGCAGCCATAATGCGGCGCAACTCGCGTGGATCTCCATTGCAAACCAGCAGCAGCAGCAGAAAATTCCGTCCTCTCTCGTTCTCCTTTGGTGCATATACATAGCAAACTAGGAATATACACGCTGAGAGCGCGTGACGTGTCTCTTTCTTTCTCTCTCTCTCTCTCTTGGTTTCCGTGCGCAAAAGCACAGGGCATAAGACATCTCGTTCTCTCTGTGGCGACTGACGTTTCTCTCTCTCTCTCTCTCTCTCTCTCATAACGGCTAGCAGTCGTTTTCTTTTGCTAGTCAAAACCGCATAATGCAGCAGCAGCCCAAGCGATTGTTCTCCTGCGGCGTGCAACCGAGACGGAGAAACCTATCCACTTTGCGAGCTTGAGACTCGTGGATTTTCTGATTGGGGATCTCGACTTCGTCGGAATGAGGATGCCAAGGTATATACGAGACGACGACGACGACGACGACTTTGCCACGCGGGATGACCGAAATTCAGATTAGTCGAGTTGGAAATTCATCCGAGTTTCGAGGGAGAGAGAGAGAGAGAGAGGGCTAGTCTGATTCAATTTTCCAACGGCTACGAAACTTGTCGTTCTCTCCCTCCGAAGCGCGCACTTGTATCTCGGGATCTGTGGGCTAAGAGCTTCGTTGAACGTAATTGTCGGTTCGACTTTTCTTTTTTTACTATTTTAATTTGAATAATTTATCCGACTGTGGGTTTACTTAATATATATAAGTTGGGGGTTGTAATAAGGTTTCCCGAGTTTCAAATTGAATTAATCGGTAAAGCTCGCGATATCGCATTTCCGCTGGGAATCCCGATACTAGCAACTCAATACAGATTTGATAAATGGGAAGCTGCAGTACGGCATCGTTAATGCACCGAAAATTCATTCGCAATCCGTTAATGCGATCAATTTTCTATTACGTATAACGATGCCGATCGAAACATCGCAATGTCTTCCACAAAATCCATAAATTACAAAAGTAATCGCGCGTTCAAGAAAAAGAAAAAGCTCAATTAAAAAAAAACTTACTTATCTCGCGTCATTATCAAAGTCCTTTGAGAAGTGGCATTTTAAAACGGTCGTAAAAAAAAGGAACGAAGCTCGTGCGCGCGGGCTTTCGGTAAAAATTAAACTTACATAACTCGGCGAAAGAATGAGTGCTGCTCGCTCGCGACGTTTAGTTTCTCAGCGCGCAGCAGCCAGCCAGCAACAGGTTAGCGCCTTATCACTTTCATCCGTGAAGTCGTGCTCACATTAACATCCCAAACGTAATCACGCCATTAAAGCGCACTCGTTAGCTCGTTCACGGGCGGCTGACGATTGCCACCCCCTCTCTCTCCCTCCCGTCTCTCACGGAAACAAAAGCGAACGACGACGATGAAAAAATACAAAAAAAAGTTGATATAGTAGCAGTAGTACAGCCGAATCTCATATTGTCTTTCTGCTCGATTTCATGACTGTGAGTACTCTTGGCTCACATTCCTACGCTGCCAGTGCACACACACTTTTCGGTTCATTAAGAGAGCGCAGTAGCAGCAGCAGCAGCTCTCTTGGACCTCACTTCCTTCCTTCTCTTGTTCGGCTTGCTGCTCTTTTTTTTTTTGTACTCTTCTACCTTGGCCACCGTTGTGTTTCGTCGTCGTATACTCGTTTGCTCTGCTAGTTTTTTTTTTCTTTTTGCTCGCTTGCTGCCGAGCGATTTGGCCGTTCCACTCGAGAAAGGTCGTTTCTCATTGTTTTCCGCGGCTTGTGCACGAGCGCGCCCGCAAGCCCCACGCTCACAATGAACTACGTCATGTCTGTGCACAAACGGGCATGGGGCTTTCGTTAGCCGTGCACTCCTCTCTCTCTCTCTCTTTCTCTCTTCTTCTTCTTTTTTTTCCATCCCGACAACGAGGGGGAGAGTAAGTCAAAATGTTCGGGCCGTTCGCTCTCTGTGTTGCTCGAACGCGGAGACGGCTAATTAGAAATTTCATTCTCTCGGCTTTTTTTTCGACCCTCGTCCGCGAATTGCCATTTTTTTTTTTGCTTTCGAGGAATTCGGTTTCAAGGGAGCTTTCTCAAACGTTTTCGACTATACACAGTAGCTGTGTGTTAACGTTTTTGTTATACATTGTCGGATTTGTCGTGCAAAAATAATTTAATTTTTAATTTAATGAATTTGTCAATGAAGTATAATTTAATTGGATGTCCGTTGATGTCAAAGGGAATATTGAATTTCATGAGATACTTTTTAATATTTAATATTAATTTTGAGTGCTTTGAAGCGAGCTTTACACATTAATTAAGAAAAGCATTTCAAACTCGCGGAGTGTTTTACGTTCGGTTGTAATAAATTTTCAGTTCCAAGAAAACTTCCACCGCGAGAGAGCAGCTGCGAAATAATATGCATTTGCAAATGAAATTTACTTCGAAAAGTCGCTAAGGAAGTTTTTAGCCAACTGCTGTACGTATATATATACTTACTCGACGCACCAGCAAACTCGAAATGCCACTCAAAGTAACAACAACAGCAGCAGCAGCAGCAGCAGCAACAGACAACGTTAAGACTAACGAGTCGCGTTTACGTTGAAGACGACAGCCACACATTAAGATTTAAATAAAGTAGCCGTCAATCTTACTCTCCGCAAGTTGTCGTCGCCTCCACAAAGCTTCCGCTATGCCTATCCATCTCTTGCTCGCCCCGCACCGCAGTTCTCGAGAGCTTTTTTTTGCATGAGGCGTGCGCCACCACCACCGCCGCGGATTTTCGTACAGTGCGGCGATGTAATCGTAAAAGACGGGCCCCGGCACGAAGGAAGTGCGCCTTTAACATCGTTTCGCTCTTAGGATTCCAACCTCGGGTTCGACAGCCGTTTATGCTCTTTCCGATGTGTGTGTGTGTGTGTGCCCCGAGGTGAGGCGCCTTCTTCCTTACTTTTTTTTTTATCTTTGGTTACACATGCCTCGAATTGTTCGCCAATAAAGAGAGTCCCCCCGAATAATTTATCCTCCCACAACCGCGTATATATATGCACACACATACACACACACACACACACACACACACACACACACACACACACATCGATTCTCGTACTTGTTTTACAAGATAAAGTTTTCGCGTTCGGTCTATTTTCGGCGCGACCAAAAAATTATTCGCCGTCATTTTCATCTCCTCTTTTTTTTGTCGAGAATTTAAATTCAATCGTTTCTGCGTTGCCCAACACTGCCGTTCTTGTCGTCGTGTCGGGCTGTTTCATTTGCACAAAAATCGTGTTTAGCTGCGACGACGACGGTATACACTCTCGAATAAAATTCAAGGTTCTCTTTTCAATTCTCGCTGCTGCGGAATTACTTTTCTCTCTTTTTCGTCTTTTCTCCTTCGACCACGCGATCACATATACATGCAAAGGAGTAACCATCGAGAAAAAGTATCTCTCTCTCTCTGTCTCTCCGTGATCTCACTTAGATTTGATTAAAAACACGACATCGCTAACTTCCTCGTAGTCCGTGAGCCTGCGTAATTTGATGAAACTCGTCCGCGAGAGAGAAAGAAAGAGAAAAGTTCCAGAGAGTAGAGAAATAAAAAAAAATGAATACAACTGTCAAAGTGAGTCAGAGCGAGCAGCAGAAAGATTTTGAAGTTTACGCGAAAGTTCATACGCGAACGCAATAAGTGTGAGAGCCCCCCTCGAGAGCTATCAGTTAATGCAAGCCAAGCTTGAGGATGGAGAGGGGGAGGGGGAAGAAAAAAATCCCGGCTTCACCAACAATTTCACTTAGCCCCGACAGCCCTCGAGATAAAAGAAACTGCAACGGAAAACAAAACAAAAAAAAAATAAAGGAAAGAGAGAACCGACGCAAAGTTTTTCGTGCACGATATACCCCAACACACACATATATACACACGAGCTAAGCCAGTTCACCGCTATCGCCTTCAATTAGCCAAGAAGAGAGAAAGAGAGCGGCTTGTATGTGTACTTTGGGCTCATCACTCGCTACCAATTGCCTGCCCTGGCTCAACTCTTACACACACACATACACACACACACACACAAACAAGAGCCTAACGGTTAGTTACCCATACTCACTTTACACACCCGACCCTAATATTTTAAGCTAATTTCGCTCTCGCGGTCAGTTACTGCCAACCTACAGTGAGTGATAATTTTCAAGGAATTCCTTGGGAAGAGAGAAAGACACACACAAACACACTCCCCCCGCAAAAAAAAAAGAAGAACAGAAGCACCGAGCGAAAAAGAAGTATCGCAGCGATTTACTTTTCATGGTCACTAAAATCACGGTAAACGAAAATAATTGAAGCGAAATATAGTGATATATATGCAGCAGCTCGAATATTTCAGTAGTTTTAATAGCAACGTTTATACACAGCAAAGTATAATATTCTGCTACAAAAGTGCGATAATCGAATATAAGGCAAGGCTTAGCTACATTCTACTATATATGCTGCGGAGAGGATCAAAAGTAAATTGAATCAAGGCTACACGTTTGATTTTTGTTGCTCGAACGCGCTTGTTAAACGAGCAAAACTACAAAGCCGTTATTAATATGGCGTAACGGTACAATGAACGTTTTAGCAGATGTACAATCAGTTAACGGCTCTTTATTCTATTAGAGTATATAATATCTATCCGTGAGTTAACTGGCGCGCGTCACATAATTAATAAAACGAGAAGAGAGAGAAGAAAAAAAGAATGAACGAACTAACGAAGTTTTGCAGTCAATTTGCACAGCACAACTTCTCTCTCTCTCTCTCTCTCGAAGAATTCGAATGGACTTTCCGTTTATTAGCCGCGTGTGCGCGTTCGCTCTTCCTTGGCTTATTGGCAATTTTCGCTGGCAACGCACAAAAGAAGAAATTCCGCGAGTAAAAAGAAGGCCGGCAGAGCGAGCGAGCGAAGAAACGGCTAGTTACCATGCGAATTCTTCCTGTTTCCTCGGTGCGTTGATTTAATAGCCGGCGGGGAACTGGCTGCCGCCGCTGCTACATAACAAAAGCCCAGCTCAATTTCCAAACGGGACTCGGGCCCCCGAGAACTCATTTGTTTATTATAACTGGACGGCGTTGTTCTCTCTCTCTCTCTCTCTCTCTCTCTCTCGGCCGAGATTACGGCACCTCTCGTACTTACTTGAGTTATGCGACTTGATAAAGGAGGGAGAGAGAGGTGCATTGCACACAGAGTACGAAGAGATAACGGCTGCCGCTCTCTCTGCTCTGCTTTGCCTTTGCTTTGTCGGCGGTAAATACATGCACGGAGAATCGAAGGCAAATGTGAAAAGTTTCTCTCTCTCTACTATGGCTCGGGATATCGAAAATGTTTCCTTAGACGAGCCGTGACAAGTGACACTTGTAGGTGCCGCCGCCGCTGCATCTTTTGCATTCTGCAAGTCGATTTTATACGCTTCTTCTCGCTCGCTTGCTGCTATTGACAACTTGCATGCGGGATTGAACTTGCAGCCCCGGTATAAAGTTCTGCTGCCGCGAGGAAGGACATTCGCGCGATGTATCGTGCTTCCCTTTTTTTTTCCGTCGCGACAACGGGAAATGCATTTCGTAATATTTGTGCTGGTAGTGAAAAAAGTTCGGCACGAATGAACACTATTATATTTGTAAGAAGGAATCAAGTCTGTGCTGATTTCCTCATAAAAAAAAATGAATGAATGCAAGCTAAGATGATTATGCAAAAAATGGCGTATAACGGCTCTCGGATTCAGCATCTCGAAGTTCAAGAGCATATCCGATCGGCTGTTGCTTCCTGTCCATCACGCGGGTAATCTGCAAAAAAAGGAGCACAGCGGCGCGCACAGAGCAAACAAAGATCGAAAAAGAAACGTGATCGACACGAAATACAAAGATGAGAGCGCAATTGCGATTTAGACCTAAACCACCTTCTTCTTTTGAATTCCGATCTCCATTTCCTTATTGTCGAGCTTACGAAGATTTACCCTGTATTCCTTCGAGAGAGGAGACGGATGGACCCTGTCCGTCATTATGATAATCATTTTCCGCTTGGCCGATTGTATACCGCTCTTTTTCCGTTTGCAACCTTCTTTCTGTTTTTTTTTTTTTTTTTTGCTCGGCCGCGTTTCTCGAGATTTCGTGAAATAACGGCTGCGATCGCTATCTCCCGGCCGATTGAATACTTTTTTTCTCTCTCTCTCTCTCTCTCTCTCTCTCTCTCTCTCTCTCTCTCTCTCTGTGTCGGCTGAATTAACATAAATGCGAAGACGCCTCGCTCGTTAATGGACGAGGTGAGTGTACTTTTTCATGTGAACACTCTCTTGGGGCTACCTCTTTCTCTCTCTCTACGATGGTTTATGGCTGTTCACTTATATAATGTTGCGTGGTCATGTTAACTCGTTTAGAAGGTTAGCTAAGCACCTGAAGATAATCAAGCTAAATGCTTTTCCTACATATGTATAGGCTCTCGTGCTTGTGTGTAATTAACTGTAACTTTTTCGGGAAAATTCAATGAACGGTTTAGTTTGGGAAAAAAAAAGTCTAATTAATAGAAAGATCATGTTTTTGAGTGTTGAATGGCTCGTTCTCCTACGGGATATATATCTTCAAATTAAGCTTGGAAACTACTGACGAAAAACAAATAAAAGCGTTTTAAAAACGTTTCCAGCAGATCGTCGAGTTTTACGGTCGCTCGTTTTCTCTCTCTCGCTCGCGTTGTGCGTCATCATGACAGTGCGACGAGCGGCGACGACGACGACGGTGTTGTGTACGTCGTAAAATTTAATTGAAATTTTGAGAAGTATGTAAATTTTTTGATACTTACGTTTTATTGCACCTCGAGTGTGCCTCGCGGAGTGTGAATAATACGAGCAGCGCTCAAGATACAACCAGCAGATTGTTATCTGACGAGATCTAAGAGAGAAAGAGAGTGAAAAAAGAGCGAGAGCTCATCTCGGCAGTTCAACAACAGTCGAGATACTCGTTTCCAAAGAAAATAAATAAAAACTTGTTCTCATCATTTCCAACGGTAAGCAGCAGCAACAGCAGAGCAGCAGATAGGTAGCGGCATAGTGGCTGTAAAGAAATCATTAAGTAGTTGAAAATTTGTATTCATAATACCTCGTTTTCTCGTAAAGTATATATATCCCCGCAGAGCCGATAGTAAATGTCTCGTTATGCCCTGGACATCTAAATTTTTCTGAAATCCCGAAATCTCGCCGCGTCGTCCGCGATAAAACGCCGAATTGAAATTTCTCGAGCAAAGTTATTCCTCGCTCATTAATAAAGCTCTTTGGAGTCAGTCTCTGAAAGTAAAAAAAAAATAACACAAAATTTTTTTTCTTTCGAGCGGTTCGTTACAAAAAAAAATCGAAAACAAGCGCGCTCGGGCTCTTTAAGAAAACTGGTTGGCACATCCTCGGCGCGAGCGGCGATCCTCATTAGGCCACATTTCTCAGTACATTACGCATATTTCTCGGGCAGCAGGATATTATTTTTTTTCTTTCTTCTCACGCGCAAAGTCGAAAATTGCAAAGTTGCACTAATTATCGATTGTGCGCGTCCGGGAAAACAAGTTTCCTCCGCTATGTTTCTGTGTGGCCTGGTATTTATTTATTAGCGTATTATATAGTGGTGTATCAGTCGGGTATATATATATGGTACGCGTGCTCGCAAGATGGAAATGAGAGAGGCGTGTACGGCTACTTAGCTCCTCTCTTTTGTTTACATAGATATTCATTAGATTGAGTTTGGCGGCAAGCAGGCAGGGCAAACAACGGGTGCTCGGGCTATAAGGTTCTGGGACCGTTGGCCCTAAGCTAAGCTTGTGAGCGAAAGAGAGAGGGAGAGAGAGAGAGAGAGAGAGAGAGAGAGAGAGAAAGAGAGAGAGCGGCTACTCTGTAATTTGCGCCCTGGCCCGACAGTTCTCGAGCACTCGAGCGGATCGAGTATAGTTAGTCGCTCCGCCTTGAGGGCCCTATCTCGGCAACGTCTACCTATCTCCCCTCATCTTTCCTCTCGTTTCCCGTATAATCGCTCGAGCTCTCTCTCTCTCTCTCTCTCTCTCTCTCTCTCTCTCTCCACAGCGACTCTCCTTCTCTCTCACTGTTGCTCGTGGCGGCCATGCAACCTTCTCTCTCTTGCTCGCTCTGATATTACCAATAATTGTCGGTTTGAGAGGTTATCTCTTCGGCTGGCGAAAGAACGCGAGGAGAGCGCATAGACTACTCTCCGCGCGCCGAGTTATGAACCGCCTATATGCGAAGCCCTTGCTGTTGCTTCTTTTTTTTTTCCTCTCTCATCTTCGCCTCGTTCATTCCTTCGTTCGCTTGCTTGCTCGCTTCTTCTTTTCGCCTGGCAAAAATTTCGCTCTCTCTCTCACTCTCGCGGCTCGTAACATTTTCATTTCGCATATGAGCTCCTCGTTGTTGCTTTGTGCTGTGCTTCTCTCTCGAGTCTCTCGTTTCTTGTTCCTTTTTTTCTCTCGTTGTTGCCTGATGTGGAACTGCTACGCCGTTTGTTTGCAGCTCCTTTCGCTCGATTCTCGGATTAGACGCTATACCTATTACTATATGTCCAAAGCCTGCTATTTTTTTTCTACGCACAAACTTGTAGGCTGAGCGTGTGCATCAGTTGATTGAAGCTTCACGGCAGCTGCCGTAATAGACGCCGTATAGTCTTTACATAGCTAGGGTATAATAATCGCTACGTCAGCTACTGTTTTGTCCGTGGAAGCTAAAATTTGGCTCGAGCTTCGAGAGAAGCTAATACACTTATCTTATTTTTCTTCCAGCATTGTTCAGCTGAAAACTTTGATGACACAGATACGTCCATAAACAAACTTCATGTACCCTTAAAGTCGTCACCCTCATCCCCCAAAGCAGAGCAAACAACAATCTCGAAAGGAGAAAAAAAAATTCAACCCCCCTATAAGCTTATATATCGCGAGCCAGCGCGTTCGAGTACCGAGAGAGAGAGAGTGGAGTGGTATAAGTAATAAGTGCGCACGTCGGCAGGAAGCGAGCGATGATCAGGCTCGTAAAACAAAAAGCAAACAGTGCTCACTTAAGAAATCAAAAGGCGCGAGAATCGAGGCGTCACGCGGCGGTTAGATCCAATTTAACGTTGGGGGCCCCCCTTTTCGCTTCGAATACAACGTATACAGTATGTACTGCAGCAGAGCTAGCTTATAGCATCGACGAGATAGCGCCCCGCTGCTGCCGTGCCACCAATGTAATCGTGCATATACGTATATATGTACGTATATCTACTCGCACGGTGTGTATATACGAGCCATCACACTGCGCACACATGCATGCACGTACTGCTAACTCGCGCGCGCGCTCGCAGAGGGAGGGAGCTCGAAAAAAAAAAAGGAAAAGGAAGACGGAAGGAGGACTGCTGGTTTTCCGACAGCGCTAAAAAGCTCGCTTGGCGCGATATGTATCGCAGCTGCGTGAGTAATTGTCGGCCTCGGCTCTCTACAAATGGGCCGAGCTCGCGCACAGCCAGCAAAGCGCAAGCAAACGCAACCAAGCCCGTACATCAACGCGCTAATTACGTGCACTTGCGTAATAGGAATATGTCAACCAACCCTGCTGCTGCTTGCTGCTGCCTGCGTACGCACCTTTACATATGGGCAAAGCACACACTTACTGCATGCCACGCACGGCTGGAGGCTATCCTGTCGTTCTCCTCCACCTCCTCCTCATCCCATTGTCGACTGTCTAGTGTTTGGTTGTGCTTGTGTATGTGTATGTGTGCTTCCCGCACTTATACTACTTGTGACTATATACACACATACACTTCAACGGATTCTTATTTTACACCAAAGCGAGAGACGCCTCATGGAAGGTTCTCAGGAATTTGCCAACGGTTTGTCAAGCAAAGCCCTTCAACTACCCTGCGCTTGTGCGATATTTGTGCCCGCAGCGCGAACCGCCGCCGCTGCCACGCCGCGAGAGAGCGATGTTTCATGCTCTGTAAAGCGGAAGATGCATGTTCTTTCGCGGCCGCTCTACTCGTTTTATTCTCTTTCTCTCTCTCTCATATCGGCATGTGAAACTTACATCGCGAGAGGTAAAATTGAAGAGAAGCCCGTGAAATACGTCAACAATCAGTAGTAAAAGACGGTTATGTCAGACATGTCGCTATATCTATAGCAGAGTCGAGTTTTTATTTAAATCTGTATCAAGGATGCCAAGAATATGTTGAATGATTTGTTAATCCAATCAGTGCATTCACGAGAGAGTATATGACCTCGAGTTATTTTTCTTTCCAAGTGGTAAAATTATCTTCGCTCGGGTAAAATTGAATTAACTGGAACGTAAAGCAATTATTGCCAGTCAGCGCGGAAAAAAAAAGAAGCTGTGATCCTAACGACGTTACGTGACAGCGTCAGCCATAGCAGACGCAGCAGCAGATAGTAAACCACGCGTTTCGCGTGGAAATCGATGGATACTATCCCGCATTCCCGAAATAGACTCTCTGTTTCTCTCTCTCTCTCTCTCTTTCTCTCTTGACAGCAATAAGTTATGCAACGCGAGCAACGGCCTCCTTAAAATACTGCAGTTTCTCATCGCCCTTAAACTCAGCTTTGGCCTCTCTCTCTTGCGAGATGACTTTCTTGCGGCAAAGTTTATGCGTGCGACGTAAGGGAAATTCGAGCTTAATTGGGCAACGACGACGATACGAGAAGGAGGAGGAAGGCCCGGGGGTTTCTTCTCACGTGAATTTATCGATGTAAAGCTACGACTCGCCGATAAGTTTTGCCGCTGCTGCTGCTGTTGCTTGCACGTGTGCGCGCGCGAGCAAGAGCAGACTGACGCGCGGCCGCGAAAGCGTGTAATTGAGAAAGCAAAATAATGGGGTAAAAGTTATTCATGAGATTCTAGGAAAGTGCATCTCTCGCTGTGGTATTGCGTAAGCCACGCGGAAAATTTTCGCACGTAGCAGCAGCAACAGCAGCGCGAATGGATATATATACATACATATATACCGCGCTGATAATCTTCGCGCGATAACACTGCGCGGCCGCCGCGTTGGGAGAGAGAGAAAAGTGAAATGCCGCGAATGTGACCGAAATAACAATGTCCGAGATGCTGGTATATATATATATATATATAAGCATATGTATAGCTTAGAGCGAAAATTCGATGAGGTTATATAAATATGAAAAGCGTTGCCTGCGGAGTATATTTTTTTTCGAAAAACGGATAATATCTTCCTTCGTCATCGGGCGATTTAAATAATGCGAATATTGCTGCAGCTGTGTTCATATAATCGCGATTGTTGCGATATATGTTCTATTATTTTTTGCAAGAATTGAGTTATCACATTTAGAGCTTTTATGTGCATAAATCAGACAACATAAACATCCGTTCTCAATTGTTATTTATTACGCTTATAAATATTTAAATAAAAATGTTTTTCTTCGATAATATATATGCGTGAAAAAGAAAAGAAGTGAGGCAGCAGCTCTCATTACTTACAAGCGTGCTGAGTTTTGTAATTGTTGGTGCTCTTTCGCTGCACATAACGTGTATATGCATATTAAAATACTGTGAGGAAGACAATATTCCATTAGCGTCAGGCTGCAGAGCCCAGAAGTATATGTATGCTCTACAATTAACGCCTTGTTCTCATTTACATCTGTGCGTGTAGTTCATAATAGAGAACCTACCTGCGAGCAGCAGCACCGCTCGCCGCAGAGCTGACAGAGCTGTAATTTTTCTTCTACAATTGTAGACTTTCGCGTCGAGTGTGGAATATATTTTTGCAATATCCGCTCTGCTGTGTGTGTGTTCCTGTGACTTGTGTATATTATGTACTGTGTGAGAGAGAGAGAGAGAGAGAGAGAGAGAGAGAGAGAGAGAGAGAGAGAGAGAGATCTTAATTATTTCTTTGCAGCTGACAATGGGACAGGATTAAAAAAATATTTATTTGCTCGAAAGAATAGCCGCGCGCACGTTATCGAGCGCGCTTTATCTTCACTCGTGTATGAATTTGTATTCTAATCAAATTTTATGTTGTTCATTCGTGCGCTGCAGCGGCATGATTAATGATGCGACGCAGCCGAAGCTGTGTACTCATTTTATACGGCAAAATCTTGAGGGAAATCCAAAGGGAAATAAAAGCTCCTCCGCGCGCGTTGCCTCGTTGCAGTTACAACTTTATATTTTTTGCTGTTGTTGTTTTGTTTATACGCACGACTTTCATATACCATCATTATTCAAAAGTGAAAATTATTTTTCAACGTCGTTCAATTCGTATTCCGTTACTTTATACCTATCCGCGTAATGATGAGCATTATAATAATGCAATACTTACCTTTTTCTGCGAGTTATCTAAATCTTTAGAAATTATACATTACGCAAGCGAGGTGAAAATTTTAATAAGCCATTTTCCCTTTTCGATACGCGCCATAATAGTGACGTAGAAACTGCAATGTTTCATTTGTAAGTATTTACGCGAAATCGTGAATTTAAATTTTAGCAACAGTGTGCCACTTTCATTCCAATACAAATATATAACTACCGTTATTATAAATTACAGTGTTGGCTGTGTTCTAGCCGGTTCGGTGTAATCTGCATATATTCAAAACAAGGCTCGCTCTCATGTATAATCATCATTTTGATTACAAAGCTTTTCGCAGTCGCGCAGGAGGGCAAACCACGCCAACACACACACACACGTCGATATAATTTTAATATTACACTACCTCGTTATACTCGGCTACTTGAACTTAAATCATTTGTATAGCGGCAAACTGTACAGAGCTCTGCATGCAAACTTGATGAACTCGCTGCTGCAGTTGCATTATTCGCATCGCTGCAGCATCGATGAGAATCCAATCTTTTCGCAGCGAGTAAATATTTACCGGACGCAGCAGCAGCAGCATCAGCGAAGCGAACAATTTACATCCATCAAGATTCAATTATATAGCCCCATCGATTACCGTCTACGAGCACGAGAAAAAAAAGAAATGAATATCCCTGTCGCTGATTACCTTTCAGCGATTTCTTGGCCGAGAAAAAGGTGCATCCCTCTTCGCTCGATGAGATATATCGCTTTTGTCCGCTATACATGCTATACGTAACGAGCTTTCGTCGGTTATTGAGAATTCAAATTACTCTCGATAGCGAATGTACTCGTAAGTTTTAAAGTAAAAAAAAAAAATGATAGATCGTGATCGTATAAAGGACACTGGTGAATATTCATCCGGAAAATCGTTAATATCCAACGCGATGGAAGCAAACCCGATGATGTAAGGCCGTCTGGAAAGGAAGATGCTCTCGTTCTCTCTGCTCTCGGGTAGCTCTAAGGAAATTAGTAAATTAGCCGTGCGCGCACGGGTCGTCTTCCCCTGCGCGCGCGCGTCGCCCTCTCCCTCTCCCTCTCAGGTGGTGGTGGCGCCTTGCACGAAAGCGAGATTCCACGCCACTTGTTCATAGCTATAGGAACGAGCGAGCGAGTGAAGATCGCTTTTGCCGTCTGGGAATGCCCGGGGAAGTTGGCTGCGCGCCGAATACCTAATTGATTTTGCCATTATTCCCGCTCATTAAGCCACCCTGTGCCACTGCTGCTGCTGCTATATAGCCCTTGCCACCACCACCAGTGCCTGCACTCGTCGTCGCCTCGCTATGAATTTTAATTCGATGTGCGAGAAATGTCGAGCGACTCTGAATTAATGAAACGCGGCGCTCGCCTCCCCCGATAGAAGGCAGAAACTCGTGCCTATACTCGTGACTCTTACCGACCTCTGAAAGCTTGCCAATAATATTCCTCCGAAAATTCACTTAATTAGAGGCGCGCACACGTATACGTTATATATATGCGCAAGCGTCGAAGGCTTATTATTGAAATGAGTTTTTTTTTCCTCTCTTTTGGCCGCTGCACATACTAACGCGAGCCAGTCGAGAAAATTACGTTTTACGAGCGACTCGTCTTTTTAAACTCGAGAAAGGTTCTCTCTTGGCTTGCGAATTCTTCAATGATCCCGAACGATTCTCTCGCTTGTGTATACGTGTATAAGTGCATCACACGTGCGTGCGTAAATAATAACTCAAAAGGCTCTCGAGAAGAGCGGGAATACACACACACATACAGGTACACACAGACACACACACACACATACATACACACAAACTCGTCGGCATAACCCGCGAAAAGATCAAACTTTATTATTCTTTATAGCCGCGCTCGCTCGCTCAGTGCACGCCCACTCGCCTTTGAATTACGAAATAAATAAATAAAGGGAGGCTAGAGTGAGATGCGAAGAAGAAGAAGAAGAAGAAGAAGAAGAAGAGGAGGAGGAGAAGAAGAGAAGAAAGAGGAGGCGAGAAGGAAAACAAGAATCGCACACACATACACAGGCAGACAGACAGCCGGCAAGGCAGTATGTGTAAAATATAATGAGAGAAGAAGAAAAGCCCGTAGGATATGTTTATGACAATTGTGAGTGGAGCTTAAAATCAAGTACAAGGGCTTGGCCCCGTTGCCAGTGAGAAGGACCTCGCTCGTATATGTATGTATGTATGTACGTGTATGTGTATATGTGATGTGCATGTGCGCCTTGTGAGAAGTAGATGGAGGCTTGATAGGAAAAGAAAATCGCGCGCTCGTCGTTAGCTCGTTAACTCGCACGCAACACCTCGCGCGCAAGGCAGCTCGAATACCGGATATACTGCTGTCTGTCTTCTCCTCCTCCTCCTCCTTCTCCTCCTCCTCGCTGCGCTCACCTTTCTTTCTCTCTCTCTCTCTCTCTCTCTCTCTCTCTCTCTCTCTCTCTCTCTCTCTCTCTCTCTCTCTCTCTCCTT
>JAWWMK010000044.1:166448-179429 GCA_035047105.1 Galeopsomyia nigrocyanea
CTCTCTCTGTCTCTCTCTCTCTCTCTCTCTCTCTCTCTCTCTCTCTCTCTCTCTCTCTCTCTCTCTCTCTCTCTCTCCTTCTTCGTACGTGCGCTTGGAGCGCTCGGGGCAGCCAGAGAGAAGCACAGCTCATCCTCGCCTCGTTGAGAGAAAGAACAGACTGGCCGACCTACTGCGATTCTTCAATTTAGCGCCTCTCCTCCTTACCTCGCGCGCTTCCTTCGCTGCCGAAGAGAGAACCTTTACGTCAGCATGTATGTGTCGGACAAACGCTCCAATGGAAAAGCTCGACTTTTCTTCTTACCTTCGCGCTTGTTAGCAACTTTAATGGCCGTGGATGACGACAGCTGCTGCTGCTGTTGTTGCTGCAGCTCGTCGCTCGTGTTACGGTTTTTCGACACACACACACACACATCGCACAGCTGCGCGCAAGGCCGAGCAGCGGTTCTCGTCGTGTTAGCTTCCTCCCTACTATCCTTATGACCAGATACGCTAAGACAGAGCCTAATGCCTTTTCGATAATTTTATCTTAATTGCCCGCCGCCCGCCCGCGCGATATCGGGATCGCCTAATGGAAACTCCTCTAGACTCGAGACCCCTTTTGCCTTCTATATATATATATATATATATATATATATATATATATATATACACCAAGGCGATAATGCCGGAATTCGTTTTCTTTCCCTTCCGCGCGCGCGCTCGTGTGCATTTTTATCAAAGCGACCGCGCAGCTAGCCAAGAGTAATTGATGCCTGCGATTAGGGGATATTTCATTATAATCCGGCTACCGGCGCGCCAGGTGTACGCCGCTGACAGTGCGAGGATGAGCCTAATCTAAAATAGACTTGTTTACAGTGTCGTTATGCCGTCTCCTCGACACGCGCCCTACTCCCCCCTTCCCTTCCTTCCTTCCTTCCTTGTGTGAGTATACGTACGGAGTAGCGCACGTGGACGGATGTGTATTTGCCGCGTCTATCTCTATACGGATTGCTTTAATTAGGGATTCGGCGCTGCCGAAACTGATAGCGCACGTGTTCGCGATTGCGTCACGATAGCGACTACTGCTTCGATCTCGCACTCTCTTTTTTACTTTTTTACGCCTGATGGAATGTCATTGTTTTAGTCTATGCACTGTTTTTTGCACGCGATAGCACCGGTTTTCGCGTGTTCTCACCGCAATTCGATAATGGATAATCCGCATTGGCCGCCTTCCGATATTCATTATCCTATCTGCTTTTTTTTCGTAAGTTTCTAATTTATCTAATCGTTTCACGTAAGACTCGAAATGGTAGCAAATCGTTGAATTATTGAAGAGAAAACACTTTTAATCCTGCTCGCGCTAATTGAATATGTATTTAAATACACGTGTATCTACGTGTAGTTTTTCTAATGAGGTATTCCAAGTATTTGTACGGCGTTCGAAATTAGTGTAACGAATTTGAGGAGGGAATTTTCCATTGTGAAAGAAACGAGGAATTTTTCTCCGACTCTCGGTATTTCGTGTGCGCGCGCGATCGTTAGCGTTGAGTTTATCGAGGCATTACATTTTTCCCCCGTTGAAATCGCGATAAAAATATTATGCCGCCGTGCGTTTTCATCTCGGAATAAATGATCGCCGAGGCGAGTGACTGAAAGCTTAAAAGCGATTCGTTCCTCAATCTTTCAACAAACGTGCGATAACAATCTTGCCTCGCGAGCTTGAACTATATAGGCATTCTCGTTAAGGATCACAAAAGAAAAGGCAGCTCCTGCATTTAATTTCGGCTAATGTATTCACTCGGTAAAAAACATATATAATAAGATGTGAATCGAGCGGGCGTATCTCTCTATACGGTCTCTCTCTCTCTCTCTCTCGCTCTCCTGCAAAATACATTTCCATAATCCTCATTAAATTATTCAATTTCTCGATGCGCAAGCGAGCTATACGAGAGATCCCCAGTTATTCCAGTTATTTCTCATAAGAGACCCCAGAACGCGCTGAAAAACGGAGGGGAATGAAAACCGCGCGGCGCGGCAAGGAAAAAAAAAGAAGCTACACACGAGTGGGAGGGATACAAGAAAAAAGGAAAATTAGGTAAGAGACCGAAATCTCCGATAAAGCAAGCCGAGAGTATATGGGAGAGAAACTCGCAGCGGCTCGCGGCGAGTTTTCATATCAAAAATAACCTCCTATAACGAGGAGGATGTTGCGCAGTGTATTAGAGAGGGCGAAGGGGCAGCAGCAGCAGCTCGCGGTCTCGATAAGACATTCTTTCACGGGTCCTTTTTGCGTGACCCGCATGCCAGCAGCCCCCGCGGCAATATGCGCCTGCCTCTGCCGCTCTATATGCAGGTTAACGGATCTCTATTCAGCTTTCGCGTGTGTGTGTCGCCGAGTTTCCGTCGCAGAGATTTTTTGGGGACACTCGCACAAGAATAGGAAAGAGGAGTGGGATGGGGTGTATATGTATACTAGGGAGGGTCATGGCGGCTTTGGTGAATGGTTTTTTAAGAAATAAAGAGCAAGCCCTTAAACGTCACAATAGAACTTTTTATTTTTTTTTTCTCTTTCAAGTTTGTTTCACTCTCCTGCACGCTCGCTCTTGTTGCGTTCGTTTTTTTTTAATTCTCTCTTTTCGAATTTCAACTCTCTCCGCCCCGGCGGCGGTGGTGTTTCATCCCTGCCGCCCGCCGGACATGCTCGCCGCGATACAGGAGACTTACTTTTTTTTATACATATTTCGCTCGGAGTATTTTACAAAATTTACAGAGAGTACGGCAGTGGCGAAAGCTCGGCGCTGCTTTCGCTTCAAATAAACATTTCTACATAATATAGGAAGAGAGCGCACAATTTTCACACGGCTCGTTAAACATTCGCAGCGACAAAATAAATACTAAAGTAACGCGATACTTGCACATTCTCGCACATGCACATGCACACACATACACACACACTTGCTCGCAGTGAGTCACTTGTTCTCGCATTCTCAAAGAGTCACCACGAAAGTTCCTCGAGTCTTGTTGCTTAATGCATCTAAAATCACGCGCCGTCCTAATACAAAATTCATTAGAAAGTTATATCACCGTGAGCTGAGCATGGGTTTGCTTGATGCTCTGTACATATTGTGCATACACACACACACCTCCAGAAGTTTTCGCGTATTTTTCGCTAGAATATCTAATACCGGCAGATGTACGCCTGCGACTCGATCGAGATTACACATTTTTCACTTGTGCAACGTCATAAATTATACAGCTAGCAGCATCGCAGCTGCACTTTACATTTCTTTCTCCTCTCGACGCTGTGCGCGTTATACAGGAGAAGAAAGGAACGCAACTTGTTTATACAAACGGACGGATTTTTTTTAATTAAAACAAATATTTGATCAGCCGCGAATAAGGAGGCGCTTTAAGTGAAAAAGAGTGAAAAGTCGATCGAGTCGTCGACACATTCCTAACGTGTCTCTTTTATTCATCATCACTCCGGAACCGAATGACTCTTGATTCTTTTGAAAGGGAGGTGCTGCACACACACTCGACCGGCAGTTTTTTTTTGCTCTCTCTCTCTCTCTCTCTCGCTGGCTGGCGCGCGCGAGCCCAAGAAAATCCCAGCGGCGCAATAATAACAATCATTTACCGTGGCGGCAGCGCAACACACCACATCCGCTCGCCACTGCTGCTGCTGCTGCTGCTGTTGCTACTGCGCTATCGCGCGGGATTTTTCTTCGAGCTGCTGCCGCGCGAGCGTTGTTATTATTTTTAGAGTGCATACGTGACGTCTAATTAGTGATGTCCGTGCTTGTGAAATAGAGAACGGGCGTAATATCGAGATTGAGAAAGAGGAAGGGAGAGAGAGAGAGAGTAAAAAAAACTGATCGATTTTTTGTAACCTATTATACAATACACACACGCATACACATACACATACGTATTAAATACATATTGGCTATAGACTATTAATCGTTTATTTACAGACTTGGCTGCGCGCCATCGCACGTTGTATTTGTTTTATACAATTTTTTTTTCATTTCGTGCACCTCGTGCAGTGTGTACATGTCTTTCTCTTTGTTCGATTCTTCTCACTCTCGACAGTTTTGTTGTATATACAGCACAAACGAAATACACACCGCGCGTACGTTCCCACACAATGAGATAACATTACACTTTTGCCGATTGCTTTACATCGCCTTCCGGTATTTACACGCGCACAAGCAACAAACTGCCGCACAAACAAACACTTGTATTGCACTTTTACATATATACTCTTAACAATCAGTCCTCTAAATTAATATATAGTCATTATAGTCTTTTGCGATGATGAATAATTGATTAGCTATACGAATAAAGTGATCGCGATAATGAAGAAGCAAAGGTTGAAAAGCACAGGAGGAAAACTAGATGTGCACGGCAAGCGTCCGTGACCTCTCGGCGGGAGAGGCCATGTGGTTGTTGTGCTGTCGTCGCACCGGCGTCGGCTGCTGTCTGCGCTGCTGTCGCTGATTGTTGGGCACGTCGGGCAGGGCGAAGCGCAGCTTCTCCCAGAACAGCTTGTCACCCCACTGCAGATAAGTGTTGGTCTTGAGATAGAGCCTGATGTCGGGGTCGAGGTCGCGCTGCGGCACCTCGCCCACCAGCACGAGAATCAGACGGCGCCGCCTGTCTCGCAGCACCTGATGATGCGCCGATTTGAAGTCGAAGCGACACCACTCGCTCTTGATGAAGTTTTCCGATAGCACCATGATGGTACGTCGCGATGACTCGACCGCTTGGACGATCGTGTCGGCGATAAAGCTGCCAACGGGAAAGTCACGGTAGTGCAGGCACAGCTTGTACGAGGGATTGCCCATCTCGAGTACCGGAGCCAGCTCCTCCGCCACAAATGCCTCGTCCTTGGAGCTGTAGCTGATGAAAGCGTCGAAAAGCTTGTCCCTGTCGTCGCGGTCCACGTCGGCGTGTCGATAGAACAGGCGCACGCCGAAGCGCGAGTAGAACCAAACTCGCATCTCGTGCCGGAAAAAGAAGCCGAGAATGCAGACTAGCATCAGTAGGAGGAAAACTACCAGAGTACTGACGAGTAATGGCAAGTAGTCTTCGAGAGCTTGACGCTCGATGATGGTTTTGGTGAAGTTGCCGGCTACACCGCTGCTCTCGCCGATGGGCTCGAGCTCGGCGCACGTCGAGCTGTTGACTTCGTCGCCTTTGCCACTCGACAGAGAGAACCCATAACCGTCGTCGCTTTCACCAAGGTCATTGCCATCTCTAAAGGTCGTATCGTCGTCAATCGACGCGTTGTACGAGCACTTGAGCGCTGCCGAGTCTATTACGCGCACTGACGGGTTGTTCGACCACTCGCGGTACTCGCGCACGAATTCGCAGTCACAAGTCCACGGATTACCGACAAGGTTTACCTCGATACTGACCGGTAAAGTCCAAATTGCCAGGGTGGTCAGCCGGTTGTTCTGCAGATATAAACTCGTCAGCGAGGGAAGAGTCTGGAAGGTCTCGTTAGCGATCGCCCAGAGTTTGTTGCGTTCCAGTCGCAGTGTTTGCAGAGAGTCAAGGCCGAGAAACTCGTGACCTCGTAACTCCCGTAGTCCGTTATCCTGGAGGTGCAAGTCTTCGAGATTTCGCAGCCCATTGAACGATCTATTCTGCAGGACCTCGATATTCGAGGCGTTGAGGAAGAGCATTTTCAATTTCTTGCGCCCGATGAAGGCGTGACTAGCAATGGAGCGCAAATCGTTCCCGTCTAGGTAGAGACGCGTCGCGTCCATGGGGATCTGCTCGGGCAACCTTCCCATGTGACCGCCCGCTGCACAATCAACAACATTGGCCGTCCAGGTCTGGTCGTGATAACAGGTGCAATTTGTCGGACAAGTCATCTCGCAGTCGCAAGCGTCAAAGTCGCAGCAGTGGCAGATGGCGAAACAATGCGTGTCATACTTGCAGAGAAACTGCGAGTGCGAGGCCTCGACCAGCGGCACGTAGAGCCGCTCACGGTCGTAAAGTAGTTCGCAGTAGATGCTGTCAAGGTCCATGACTCGCGGCTGCACACGACTCTGACTCTGTCGGTTGACGCGCTGCAGCCACTCCATCGTGCAATCGCACAGGTAATCGTTGTCGCCGATGTAGAACTCGGGAAGAGGCTTGTCGGGCGGCACTTCCGTTATTCGCAGCGCGTACGGCTCTATCCTGCGGATTCGATTGCCTTTCAAATCGACGCGCGTCAGATTAGGCTTCTTGAAAAAGGCGTAACTTTGCACTCGTGATATCAGATTGTCATTCAAGTACAGCATTTCCACGCTGGTGGGTATCGCGCTACCGGTAATCTCGGTGAGCCGGTTCACGCTCGCGTCAAAAGTGTTGAGGTGCAGCTGCGACTCGATCTCGTAGTAATTACCGAGCTCGCTGATTTCGTTGGCGTGTATGTCGAGCCACTGCAAGGCCGTGGGTATCATTGCGTAATCGAAAGTCCGCAGCTTGTTATCGCTGACATTGAGCCAAACGAGATTGGGCAGGTTGGAAAAGAGGCTGCTTATTGTGGTCAGCTGATTGCCGTCGAGGCGTATGGCCTGGAGTTTGAGATTTTCGTCAAAGGTGCCGGGTTCGATGTGCTGAATCCGATTGCCCGATAAATTCAAGATGTTGAGCTCCCTGATCTTATCGAAAATGCCCTTGGTCAGATTGCCGATGTGGTTGTCGATGAGCCTTAGCCCGCTGAG
This sequence comes from Galeopsomyia nigrocyanea, assembly GCA_035047105.1. Classification (NCBI taxonomy): domain Eukaryota; kingdom Metazoa; phylum Arthropoda; class Insecta; order Hymenoptera; family Eulophidae; genus Galeopsomyia; species Galeopsomyia nigrocyanea. Next base: position 173,153 of record JAWWMK010000044.1, read on the forward strand.
ATGAGTCATGTGATCGAAGGTACCCTTGGGCAGCTCGGAGATGAGATTTTCACCGAGGTCAAGGGCCCGCAGCAGCGGCGTGGCTTTCAACGCCTCCGGTATACCCATCAGTCTGTTTCCATTTAAATGCAGATCCTGCAGAGACGAGGCGTTCTTCAGCGAGGTCGGGTGTAAATCAGTCAGCCGATTATTATCGAGCGACAGCAGGCTCAGCACGTACAGGCCGCTGAAGGTGGTTGCGTCGATGGTCGACAGCCGGTTATCACTCAGCACCAGCGTATGCAGATTGGACAGCGCGCCGAATGTGTTCTCCTGCAAATAATCGATAAGATTCTCCTGCAGTCGGAGTATCTGCAGACTGTACAGATCGCGGAACACCGAGGCCTCGAGCCGGTTCACTTGGTTGTCCGACAAGTCCAACACGATGAGGCGCACCAGTCCGGTGAACGTGGCCGAGTTGATCCACTCGGCGCTCAATTCGTTGACCGACAGATCGAGCACGAGCAGTTGCGTGAGCTCGCTAAACAGTCCGGGCGGCAGCACGGCGAGAGTGTTGTTTCGCAGGTGTATCTCCTTGATGTCCCGCGCCTCGGCAAAGAGGTCCGGCGGTAAACTGCCCAGTCGATTGTTCGAGAGCTGGATGCTCGTTAACGCGCCGAGGCCCTCGAAGGCACGGTCGGCTATAAATGCAATGTTATTGCTCTTGAGGTTGAGCGAGTGCAGCCGTGAGAGTCCCGAGAAAGCCGCCGATGGCAGAGACTCGATACTATTGTTACTGAGGTCTACTATCCGCAGATTTGCCGCGCATCGGCTGCCCAGATTGAACTTGAAGCTGGCAACCTCCCGCAGCCGATTTCTCGTGAGATTAAGCACCTCCAGGTTGAACAACGGGCAGAGCGAGCCTTCGGGAAGGCTCCACATGTTGTTGTTTCCCAGATCGAGTTTCTCCAGCTGGCTGAGCTCCTCGGTGAACGCCCGAGGCGACACCTCCAGTGCCATCGACGACCACTCGGTGTTGTAGGTGCGCACCGTCAGGTTCCTCAGCTGCTTCAGCCCCCTGAACGCGTCGTCCGAGAGATTGCCGATCTTGCAGTACTCGATGACGAGCTCCTTCAACTCGACGAGTGGCCGAAAGCTCCCTGCGCTCAAGGAGCTCTGGTAGAATAGCGCGTCACTGCACTCGAGCCTCAGTCTGACTGTGTGCTGCGGCTGTATGACGCTGAAGTTGGTGTTCTCGAGCTCGCTGTTGATGGTACGAAGTCTGCAGACGAGCGCGACCTTGTCATCGTCGTCGCCGTCTATGAGCCACTGGCACTCGTCTGGCGCCTTGTACCTCAGGGCCTTGCTGAGGGTGGCGCCCAGCACGCATAGCACTGTGCCGCAGAATAGAGCGAGAACGGCCGGATTGCCCTGCATCCTGATCCCTCAGATATTGGCGGCAGCAGCAGCTTGTTGTAGAGGTTGTTTCACGTGGTCCATCTTATCGCGCGGCATAACTCGCGTCCGGTGCGCTGTCAGCCGGCGCCGACAACGGCAAAGGCCGATCTCATTTTGTTGCCCGCTGGTGCATCGGTGCACGATCGATGCCTCCGCTCAAGTTGGGCATTTGTCAGTCCGTTGTCCCGTGTGTCTCCCGTTCAATCTTGTCTTCGTGCTGAACGAGAGTCGTGTATGTGTGTGTCGATTCAATTAAGTATTACCGTGTGTGTTAGCAGGACGCTCGAAAGAAATAACGCGCGCTCGCGGTGTTGCACTGGCAGGATTCTCGGAGCGACTGGCGAACGCCTCGGCGAACCCGACGGGCCCCAACTAGTTCTCTCCGTCTCTCTCTTTCTCGCGGCTGCCTCGTTCGATGTACTTAACTCGGGGCGAGCTCTCCCACCGCGCTCGCTCGCGTTCGCGCGACTCTCTCCCTCCCTCCTTCTTCTTTGGGCCTCCTTCTACCGTATCGGCGGCCGCCGCCGCCGCCGCGCCAAGCTGCGCCGTTGCTGCTGCTGTCCCTTTCTCTTCCCCACGCGCATCGCATTATATTTTACCTGCGAGAACGAGGAGAGAGAGAGAGAGAGAGAGAGAGAGAGAGAGAGAGAGAGAGAGAGAGAGAGAGAAGGAGCACCGCAGGGCCTGAACGTTTCGCGGTGAGCCTATAAAAACAAGACACGGATACAATCTTTGGGCCCTCACAGTGGCTCGTCCGACTCGGCGCGCCGCCGCAGCCTCCGTCCTCCTCGCGAATATCTATACTGTCCTCGTCATCTTGCTTCGTTCGCCCCCTTGTTCTTCTTCTTCTTCTTCTTCGTCTCCTTCTCTTTATTCTTGCACACCTTTCTTTTGCCAGCTTCAATACCTCTTATCATCATTCAATAAGAAACTTACAGCCTATACATTTAATTTCGAATTAAGATTGTGGCTCGACTGCAACCTCATTTTTTTTACTTCATATCTTGAAGAAAAAAAAATACTTCATCGAATGCCAAAAAGGAAAGCGGAGAAACAGTTTGTGGGTTGTGAGCTGATAATTGAGACGTTTTCGCGTGACTAGAGCCATTCCTATTTCAATAAATCAGCGGGAATATCGAAACCCGGTTACCATTAACGTCAGGAACCTCTAAGTTATAATCTAGACACTGGAGTCGTGAAAATCAACATTCGAAACGATTTCTATTAATTTCGCCAGAGCTCCATAGAGCGCTACCGCGAGCAAGAGGCTCGGGTGTTATTTCTTTCGAGCATATAGACACACACGCTGTATAGTTAATGATATCGCCATTATATACGAGCTTATTTTGTCGTATTATTTAGCTGCAAGGTACACCCGCGTGCATTGTGAAAGTAGCGCGTTCTCTTGATGTTTCAATAATGAGACAATAAATCCACTTGGCTATAGTAATAGTACACCAACGTGCTATATGCAAATTCATTAGTCATTCAAGTCGTTAAAACGGTTCATTCTTTTCCACGTTCTTCGTCAATTTCAAATTCGAACAATAAATATAAACATAAAAAATAAAAAAAAGAAATAAAAAAGAAATTGATCTGCCAAAGCTTAGTATGGTTCTTTAATTGCCGTGAGGTCCGTGTATCTTATACTGAGAGCGTTAGATTCGGTGACACGAAACTCGTCTCTCTTATCTTCGGGACGCGGCGCGCTCAATTAATTTCAGCGAGGCTCGTCGCCGGTGGCTGCAGCAGCTACCCGCCTGCGAGAGCGTATCTCGTCCCGCCGGTTGTCAGCGAAACAGCCGATTTGGAGGTTGATCGCGCGGCGTGTTCGGAAATTGAATATTTTTGCAGCTGCCTCGTAACTCCCGTGCGTGCCAGCCAGGCAGCCAGTCACTCGTTCTCTTCCGAGGCGCAGTTTACTGCGCTTCGCATAAAACCGCGGAATACGACAGTAGCAAGCGCGAGTAGCTAGAAGGTCAGCGAAGCCCATAAGTTTTCGGCGAATGACTTTTACGCCGTCATACCGCAAACACACTTCACCTATACGGCTCGGTCGCACGTCGCGCGTATACTCTTCGTTTTCTTCTTACCGGCGAGCGCGCGAGACTCGTGTGCAGCACTTTATTGTGGCAATAAACATGGCCGCTTATCGTTTTTATTCTTTTTGTTCGCTCTCTCACTCACTCAGTCACTCTCTGGAGACGCGCTTCATTTTCATCTCGCGCTAGCCCCATGGCCGTGTCCCCGCGCTGCAGCAGTGGTGGCTTTTTGTTCGGCAATCTTCTTTTATTTGTTTCTGGTCTTTCTTGAGCGAACTCCCATATACTTCTTCCTTTTTTCCCGTGCTCTTCCTTTCGGCTTTTTTACTCGGGGCGAGCGAGAGACAGAGCGCTCGCTCTTTTTATCACCGCGACTGACGCGGTTCGTCGCGCAATTGAAATCTCGCCGCTGCAGCGAGACAGAAGGAGAGCGGATGAGCCCGAGTGCTTGGCAAAAACAGAGAGTCGGGTCCTCTGTGTGTTGCGCTTGCGGTACGTCGAGGACACGGGGGCAAAAAGAATCGCGCGACGAATCGACCTCAATGACGCGACGCCGTCACACTTTCGTCTTTTATAAACTTGTCGCTTACCGGTCACTGCCACCACCAAGCTACTCTCTGTATTTTTACCCCTTTGTGCGCGCGGGAGAGCGCTTGTTGGAAAAGTTGGACGCGCGCGCGCAAGCGAGCACGGATGAGCTTTCGTTTTGTTTGTGTGGCTACCGACAATATCTCGTGTAATTGGTTCTTCAGTCTTGCCTGTCATGTGTACGCTTTCAGCAACTTTTTCTTTTTTTCCGCTCTCTATATACATGCCATCCTTTTTTCCACAAACCGACAGCGTAAGCTACAGTTCGCTCGGTAATAAAATTACACGAAACAAAACAAGAACAGCAACCAGCGAGCTCCATCAAAAGCCTGGGAAAAAATGTCTGCATACGTATGCGAAAAACACGAGTTTCGAAGATAATAAGATAAATCAGCGATAATGGAATACGTCAAACTGTCGAAAGCGGTATAGACCATTACAATATCCGTTGGGAATGTGATTCGGATAAAGGAAAAAAACAGCCGCGCCACCTTTAAGGATCATCTCTCAATTTTGTAGAAGCCATTCGCAGACTCGCACATTTTTTTCGTCTACACACACACACACGCACACACACACACACACACACACACACACACAAGTATTTGGGCTCTGGCGCGCGCTAAGCGATCCAGCTCAAATTAACGCTACTATTTCAGGGTTGGGGACACACGGTTAAGTGAGATTCCCATAGGACCTGTATCCTCGTCGCAGTCTTTGGCGCCTCGCCTCGCGATATTTAATTCCTCGCGGCATATAATGAATGCGTTATCGCGGCTCGCTCTGAATAATTACTCGGGCGGCAAATTTATGTCACTAATAATTTTAACCGGTGCCGAATTGCGGCGCGAGGCGTGAACTTGAATTATCGTCATTTTTATTTAAATGAAGATCCCGTTCTCGCGCGTTAGTCCGAAATCCGACACTTCCTTTTTTTTTTTCTTCTCTTCTCGTTGCGGCGTGCGCGAGCTTTATCCGCTGCTGAAATCGAGAACGTCCACTTAAAAAGCACCTGACATAATGTCCCTTTTTCCCTCCTTTACACCATCCCCTTTCTCCCTCGTTCGCGGTTTAACGCTTTATAGAGGACACATTCCCACTCTCGGCTGTAGATCCTTTGTACCTCACTATCTAAAACCGCTCTCCCACCGACGCTGCCTTTATCTCTATCGGCCGAGATTTATCGTCGCCCCTATTTTTGTCTAATACGCGGACTAATTGAATAATACATAGTGCACAGAGAGCCCAGTGAGTTATGAGGGCTCGATAAATCGCGATCGAGCCTGCGAGAAAAAGACTCTATATATAGGAATATACATATATGTGTCGCAAGTATCACATTGTCAAGCGTTACTTAATTACGCAAAAAATTTATGGCATGCAGCTCGGTGGCCAACGTCTATGCCCCTCCGCACACACTGCACACAGGCGCTTGCAACGACTTTCAACGGGTCGTAAATAAATTTTCAGTAATATACTTGTCACTTAAATAACAACACACGAGCGATGGGGAAACGATAGTGTCGGCGTCGGCGGTGAGCGATAGATCGTTCGAAAGTCGCTTGTTCACTCTCTCTCGCTCGTTCGCTCGCTCGCTTGCCCCGCGACTGAACAACGCAAGCACACGCATGTACACACACTCTCTTTCTTGAGAGAGCTGCTTGCGAGTAAATTTAAATGAAGCCATACCTCAGCCGCTAATCTCGTTAATAGCCGATTAAAAAGCGAATGAAAAAAACGACTTGAAACGAAGCGCAAAGGCAAGGGAGGTTTTCTCTTTCTCTCTTTCTCTGCCTCGGAAATTAAAATCAACTGGTCAGCGAGAGTTCTCTCTCCCTCTCGACTCAATTTACGCACGTGGCTGGTGTGCGCGCGAAATGGGGGATTGAATTAAAAGTTTATTGACTCCGCGTGTATACGGCGAAGGCCGCCGCCGCAGCTAAGAGAAAGAGAGAGAGAGAGAGAGAGAGAGAGAGAGAGAGAGAGATCGCAGCTCGAGATGCGTGTACCTGTAGATTACAGCCGATCAGCTGCGAGAGCCTCGTCATCGCCTCGTTGTGAAGACCCCTTAACGCCTCCGCCTCCTTATAAACTCTCTTCGCGAGAGCGAGAGAGAGAGAGAGAGAGAGAGAGAGAGAGAGGACCTTGGCGTTCGGGGCCGTGCCCCGCGGTCACTGATCGCCCAACCATCTCTCTCTCTCTCTCTCTCT
>JAWWMK010000044.1:180321-196448 GCA_035047105.1 Galeopsomyia nigrocyanea
CTCTCTCTCTCTCTCTCTCTCTCTCTCTCTCTCTCTCTCTCTCTCTCTCTCTCTCTCTCTCTCTCTCTCTCTCCAGCCGCCGCCTTACTGCCGCTGCTATCTTGTCTTCTCTCCATTCTTTCCGTTTTTACGCGTACCCGTCCGCAGATTTATTTGGCCTCTTTTTGGCTTTGAGCGAAACACGGTAGCCGCATTGAAAAAACGATAACTCTAATCTTAATTAATTTATCTCGAGATGTTCCACTCTCTCTCGCTCTCTCTTTCCTTTTTCCCGGCAAAAGTAAGCGATAAATCCGAAAGCTGTTCATCGTGAAGATAAGAAAAATTAGCCGGCTGTATAAGAATCTGAATAAAGAAAGGCATATACCAACGGAGGAGAGAAGGGCGATGATCGTTGTGTCCGACCAAAAATCCACCAAATCCATCAATCATGCACGCGCCACGCTGTACTCTCGCTCGCACGTCATTCGACGTATGTATACCGTACTCCTCTCACTCTCTTCGCGCGATCACCGCATGATCCCCTGCGGTGCGGTTCTCCTATCTCACTCTCTCACCTTCTCTTCATTTTTTTTTTATTATTGGGCGAGCACGTGGCCGAGCGTGAAATTCGTGGTTATAAACGGGCGCGACTCCGAAATAGAAATCGACGGGGGACACACGTGAATACTGTATATATAAGTGCGGCGCACGCCTACTATTCTATATATATACAAAGAGAAGTCTTTGAGAAGAGGCCCTTTTCGCGTTTATTGGGTCAATATTTGACCAAGGCATACACGGAAGATAACGGCGCCCACTGATTAGACGCTTAAGTGACTCCTTCTTCGCTTTTACGGGAGCAGGCGGCTACATAGCTCCCACTCGAAAATTTTCTCTGGCGAGAGCGTGAAATCGTTTGAATATACATGATGTGCCTCAAAGTGTAAGTAACTTCAGAAAGCCTCATACTCTCCTCTTGGCTGCTCATATTTCATTGCATGCGCGGTCAAGATTACTCACTCGTATTAAATTGATCTAATGCCTCGAATTTGAATACGTAATTGGTTTTCCGCGATTTATTGTGACGTTCCGCTTGGGAAACACCATCTATATTCCAGCTTGTGTATAATTGATTAACTCTCACTCTATTGCCTCGTAAAAATGATGATCGCTCGTACTTATGATAATGCTATTCATAGGCTGTCTCGCTGGCGAACGGCAGCAGCAGCAGCATCAGTAGCAGCCACGCGAGCATTACACGATGTTCAATGAAAGCCCATTGTTTAAACTGTCAACGAGTATTTGAGAATGTTGTTCCGTCACTTAGCGCATGTATACTCTTTCCCTGACTCGAAAAAGAAAATGTCGAGGACGCGTGCATTAATGCGCGAGCCTATTATTGACATGTTGGTTTTTAACGCGCTGTAAAAGCCGTATACGTGAAAGCGTGACCAGTCTCTTCTCGGAGTAGGAGGGAGCACCTGCGCACGTGAGCGAGTACGTGAGCGAAAGAGAAAGAGAGAGAGTCTATCAAGCGAGAAAGAGGAGAGAGAGAGAGGCTTGGAGCGTTAATTTATTAGGTGCCGACACTGCCTTATCTCCTTATAACGGAAGAGCCTTATTTATGTCTTTTGAAATATGCGCGCTGCCGCCGCCGCCGACGCGCGTTGCAGTAGCCCTACCATCTACTCGTGTACGCGCGTTAGCTCGGACGATTTTCATATTGAAATTCAGCACTCGCGCGTCAGCCAGTTAGCTATCTCTCTCTTTCTCTCTCCCACGGCTCGACTGGAAATTGTTAGCATTCTAAATATTTGAGAATTATTATTCATTATGCGTGCGCAAGCTCGTAATGACGGGTAATTTATTTTAGACCTAACGACTCTCTGATGGTTCTCTTGATGTGACGCGACTGAAGTTCGCTTTTAAACTCGAGTTTAAGTAACTTCCGCAAGTTTTTGAAAAACGATCAACAATTAAAGCGCTCTCTCTCTCTCTCTCATGAAAGAAACATCGATCGAAGCAACACAGAGCGATGATCAATGCGGTGCGGTAATGAGAATTCTCGGTTCGATATCTCGACTCTTTTACTCTATCCTTCTGTGGACGAAAGAAGCAGAAGAAGCGCGCACTCGGCGTAATTAAGTTTCCTTGGCAGCGCTAACAGGGATGTCAAAAATTTCTTGCGCTCACGGCCCTTTTATTTCCAATGACGTGAAGATAGCGGATTCCCTTGTTCGCCGTCAACGCTACGAGGGAGAGAGAAAGAGAGACTCGTAGAAACTCGCGACAGCCCGAAGAGAGTATAAAAGGAACGCGCAAGCCGCAAGAAAGAAAAGAGACAAGCCAACATATATATACACACACACACACACACACACACATACGCAAGTGCAGAGAGGTAGAAAAGGTTTGCACGCGCAGTCGAAGACGCGATTCGCACGCGCACTACTCCGCTAAATACTCGGAAAGTGGATTCTTTTTGTTTCGGAGGGCCGCGCGCGCGCGACGACAGCGCAATTAATGTTAGGTCTTTTTGTCCAGATGGAATTTTAGCTGCGGATAGCAGCCAAAGATTGATGGCATTGCTAATTGCAAAATTTGTGCGCTATTATACTCGACGAAGAAAAAAAAAATAATTTTTGGTTTGCGATACAGGCATATCAATAATTCTCGAGGAGACATACCGAGAATTTCATTAGTCTCCGTGCTATAACTGCAAAATAAAGACATAAAGCCAATGAACATTCTGATTTATGACTTCTCGAATTCAGTTGAGCGTACGACACCGAAAAAAAGTATTAAATACACAAGCGTGATGTATCCCAACCACGACTACTTGCCTAGTAGTAGTTAATGTATATACGTAACGCGCGTGCTTAGCAGTGGTAGCAAGCCCAACTAAAAAGTCGTTATCTTCCGGACAAGTGCACCTTTCAGTAGGAATAACTAGTGACATAAAGTATATCTAAAATTAATTACTCTACAGATGTATTACCACGATTAACTCGAGGATTAACTGCGAAGCCGCGCGCGCAAAGGATTTCTGCATTTTCGTTTTGGATATTACTCTCCTCAATTAAAATGATTGATTATTTATCGCCATTAAACGTGATTAATGGATCTTCCTCGGTAAAAGTTGCATTCCCTTCCTGATCTTATTTTCTTGCTGATTTTAACAGATTGGCTGATGAGAGAACCGTTAATATATTTATTGGTAAAAAAAAATCTCGGAAACTATTATATAGAATAGCGAGGTGCACTCTCAAATGCTGGCATATCGTCGGATCGATATCCATTGTTGGAGCGCACTTCATTCGAACGGCAAAGCAAAACGGCATCCGTTGCAGTTATACTTTTGACTTGACGGCGGCCGCGTAAGCTTTCGAAGACACAACTAAAAACGAGGTCGCGCTCGAGGAAGAAGAAGAAGAAGCAGAGAAGCTTCGCTTGCGCGGAACTAGTTTTCTGGCGCGTAGCGTATAATCGCGCGTTACCTGGATTTTTTTCTCTCTCTTTCTGGGCGACTCTTAACGAGAGTCGCCTCCAGTTTTTCCTCGATTGTCCCGCTCAGCAGCAGCAGCAGAAACAGCAGCAGGTCGTTCCTGTCTGTCTGTCTCTCTCTTTCCTGTGCTGCTGCTACTACTACTGTTTGCTGTATATGTCGTTGACTCTGAATGGGCTAGAGCAAGGGAAGCCAGGGGGTTATTTCGCGCGCGGATGAGATCGTTGAAATGAGTTTCACGTAGCTTTCAACGAGGCGAACGCGCGCCACTGTAACACGCGCCCATCGCTACTCTCTGCGCTGCTGCATGCTTAGGTCTTCGCCGCAGCACGTTGCGTTATGGAAAGAGCCCCACTGCAACAGCAGCAGCACTCCAGAGAGAGAGGCTGCTCGTCTGCTTTGATTTTTCGCGGCGAGCATTAGCCGCTGAGCTCGCGCTCGCTTACTATATATACTGCGCTTATATAGCCGCCTGCCTTTTTGAATTTAAATGTTATTTCACTCGCATGAAAATACCATTTTCATGCAAATCTCAACTATCTTTTTTTATGGCATTATATTTTTTGCTTTTATTTCTTTTTTTTTTCTTGTAAAACTGACAGATGAACAACAATTTCCTATTTTGTCTTGAGTTAATACAGAAAAGAGCTGGCACGGAAACGATAATTATTTTTTCTGGTAATATGCAAATGAAATATGAAACCTTATAGTTTCCAATCCATTATGTTATGGTAATTAGTTGTCAGGATTCATCAGGCAAAAAGCACTTTGATGAAGCGAGGCAGTCGCCTCTTTTAAGATGAAAAGATGTTACGAAATTCTACTATATAGCTTATTTACCGAAGCTAAAAGAGATCGGGCTACTTGCTCCATCGTGTAACGGTACACTTTTTTTCGAAGCGAACATGTACACGGTAACATTAGAGGCCTTCGAGAACATTATCGTCCAGCGGCAGTCATTAAAAAACAATCAGCGATAGAAGCTTCGAATTATTCCACCTCTATTAATAAAAAGCGACAAGGTTATATATTGTTAATTACTTGTTAAATACGTAACTGAAAATGTCGTATATCAAAACTATGTTTTTACAGTTAAATAATGCTTGACTTGTTTGCGCCGTAATACTCGTTATCGAGTATTTTGTATCCTCGGTAATCAATAAGTAATTAAAACAGCCAGGTTGCATCGTCGATGAATATTAACGAGGCACGGCGCGCTAAAATATTCAATCCTTTTCAATGTAAAAAAAAATTTTTTTTTCTTATTTGTTTCAGGTAAGTCAAGTCACGTCAAGTTGTCCGGGGCAGCAGCAGTTGGGCCAGCTCGCGCTTGTGCGACAAGACCCCGTATCAGCGAGAAATTCATTTGACGCGCGCCGGGGTAAGTCAGCTCTCATTAAAAAACATATCAAACACAGCGCCTCGGCGCTCGCTCGGCATTATATAGTGTTGTTGGTCGGCACTGGGGCGAAGCGCGCGAGTATAAAAAAGAAACAACGCGAAAGAGAGAAGCGTGAACGAACAACGAGATTCAAAGAGCCGTCAAGGCCATAAAACGTCAAAAGTTATCGCGCGTCAAAAAGTTTCCAGCTGGCTGTCCCCTAAAAAGCTGGCTGGCTGGCTGCAAAAAAATACGCGCGTGTGAGAGGGAACGCGCGAAAAAAAAAAGGCAGAGAGAAAAAATATTGGCCATCGCGATTTTTCGGGAGCGCGAGTGAAGCGTCGGCGCGTGAAGCGTTCGTTACACATTTTCTGAGTTATGCATTTAAATGAGGTAGCGCGATGGCCCTTGTCTCTTTTGTGGCAGATCAAAGCCCAAAAGCGCTGAGCCAGCAAACACCGCGCACGCACACACGTGAGTCAGTGTGTGCGTGTGCGAGGGCGAATAATGGCCGACGCACTATATATACGCGGAGGATGTGCTACCGCGCGCGTGTACGCAAATTATACACGGAATGTATAATGCAATTTGGTATTGTTGTGCGAAAGAATGTCAGACTTTTGTGACGCTTCGTCGCCGACCACCGTAGAGATCTCCGGAAGCGCGCGTTAAGTGCGTGTTGAAAGAATGTTTTTATGTCACGCTTCGTGCCATTTTCTTTCTTCGAATTAACCCCTTGACTCCATTCTCCTCTCACTTAATTTTTAGTCAGAATTTCATCACGTTTGCACGCATTCATCAAAACTCCTGTTATTATACATCTCCGATTCCCACTTTCTTGAATGGCAACGAGTTGCTCAACTGAATTTTTTCAATGAAGTAATGATATATAAATAAGATTACTATCTGCAAAGATGAAGTTTGATTAGTCGAATAAAGACATCAAAACTCATTAAAACGAAAGTATCAAAACTAGAACTAAAATTTTTTTGTATATTAAAAAAAGCACCTATAGAAAGTGTTACACTTACTGAAAAGTTTCTCTCGCCAACGGAGGCCAAAAAAAAAAGACACAATAGATAGAGAGAAAAAAAATAATGGATACACGTAATGAGGTGGCAAATATAAATAGAAAAGACAAAAGTCCCGATCTAAATTTCAAACTCCCACTTCACGACCCGCGCACAGAGAGCATTCATATAAGCGACCCAAAAAGAGAGAAGAACAAAAAAAAACTGAAAGAAAAGCCGAAGCCAGAGACCCAGTTTCCAGATTAGAACAAAAAAGAAAAGCGCGCGACTCGTTCAAGGTAGGTCTCACGAAGAGTATAGCATGTGACAATGCAGCCTGGCTCTTTGACGGTACAGAGCCTAAAAAAGAGAGTATAGTAGTTGCGCCACACGACATTCAACGACGGTCACATTAACCGAGACGACAAAAAAGAAAAAAAAAACGAAGAAGAAAAAGAAGAAGAAAGGGGATTTCCTGACATGAGCTTGCTATATCGTTGATGCGTTCGTCAGCTGTATAGCTAATGGCCAAAGGAAATCCTTCAAAGAAACTCTCTCAATCGACGACTTATATTTTAACTGTATTAGCATCCCCTCGTTCTTTTACCCCCTCATCGCTAATTATTCCTCCTTTCAACTTCGCAGGCAGCAACGTTGAATCCGTAATTAGATTTTTTTTTCGTCGCTCTCTCTCTCTCCCTCTCTCTCTCTCTCTCTCTCTCTCTCTCTCTCTCTCTCTCTCTCTCTCTTTCACTGTGCCGTAATTACTAATTAAACGCTTGTTTGCTTTTCGCTGCGCGGCGTTATGCACGCCCAACAATATTCGCCGTGCAAGAGAGAGAGAGAGAGAGCGCTGTGCGTGCATGCATAATGCGCCGTTAGTTATAATTGGCCGGCGTCAAATTGAATAACGAGTCGCGCGCGCCAGCCAACCAGCCAGCCGATTTGTGTGTAATTCGCGGCCTAATGATTTGCTCGCGTGACAACGAGAAATCGCCGTTGGAATGAGATCGAACGCAACGTTGTTTCTCTCCACGCGTATAACCAACATACACTACGTATCGACGTGCTTTTCTCTCTCCTTTTTTTTACTCTTCGCAAAGATCGGCTTGTACATCGTAATCCCAAGCTTGCTTTCTCTCTCTCTCTCTCGTTATACTCGAGTATTTGATGCGGACTTTTTGAAGCGTGCGCGCGCGAGTCTTGTTAGAGGATATACGCGAGCAGCGGAAAAAAGGAGCAGCAACGCGATGAGAGGAGAGAGAGAGAGAGAGAGAGAGAGAGAGAGAGAGAGAGAGAGAGAGAAGTCAGCAGGTATATATATACACACACACAACTCGTCGTCCAATCCGGCGGATATCCTTTATGGAGCAGGGTATAATTTACAAATCCCGAGGCTGGCTCGCTCGCTCACTTGCTCTCGCTTGGATTTATCGGCACTTGCCTAACCTCTCATTACCTGCGCGAACGCCAACGAGGAGCGAATCTGCTCTCGCGCGGCTCTCTCTGCTCCTCTCCTCGTATATCCAACGGAGAACCAGGGAGAGAGAGAGAAGCGGCCTTGAAATAACCGACCAACAGATGCCGACTCGCCGCGACTGACCTACTTGATTAAAAAGTTTAATGCAAGCCTTGTCCCGCTTGTTTACGCGCACGCCAGCGAACGATTGATGCCGCGTGATTCGAGAGCGGGTAACGAACTGCGACAAATCGGATTTCGTTAGTGCTATTTCCACTGCAAAGCGGTATCGCGGTTATTAACCGAAGAGCTCTCTCTCTCTCTCTCTCTCTCTCTGCTCGGTTCGAACACAATGTATACCGCGATGCAGAGGCTTTGACTTTTTTTGTGGATATTTTTGAAAGTTCCTAGAAAGGTGATATCGCGCTTTCTCCTTCGTTTTTACCTTAATTCATCGAAGAATTTATGCGATCTCATGATCGTAGATTCTGTCGAGATTTCAAGGATGGTTCGTACGGATTTTCACTTTTGATCATATTTTCATTGTTTAAGTTTATAAATTGACAGAATTCAAATTATGATGATTCTAGAATTAAACAAAATGCATGAAAAATATTTTTTTCTATTTGTCAAGTAGAATTGCTCGTTTAATTTTTTCAAATCTACATTAATTAATTGGACAATTCTCGTATGTTTTGAAAAGTTTTGAAGAAAATTCAAAATGTAAGAGCATGTCTCGAAATGTAGAAAAACATAATTTTATTGATGAATTATCGTGCATCATTTATATTACACCGATTCCAAATTCATCACAAAACTTTCTGATGTAATATTTGGCTTCATATTTAAGTGCAGTTATATATATGCTATTAATATTGAAATACATTTAGAGCCATAAAAAAAAATCTTTTTTGATTAAAAATTTGGGTAAAATTTTGCCCAGAGTATTGCATAAAATAATTGCGGTTTCGGGCAACAGATATCTCCAACTCTCAACGTGTCAAAGTATGAAGTTTAAATCCTTCTGGTATATTTGGAACGAACCAATAGACAATTGATACTCATTATTTATAGTAACATACATTTTTTTTTTGCTCGCAATTCCGAATAATCAACGCTTAAAGATTAGATCGTCCGATTATTATTTTTTTTCTAAATATATATGGGAAAATATAGCTTCCAAAAAATGATTACGTGCAATAATATTACTTATATACTTTTTTATTCTTAATTTATGCAGTCAAACTACATGAAAATTTAATAAATTTCGATAATACACGTCAAAGTAATAATAATGAGTAAGTGGCCTACACATTATCGATAATGTGAAAAAAATGCGATGTGCATAAACGATCAGCAAAACCCAGTGCCATTGAAACGTCAATGAGCGTAAATGAATGGGATAATAAAGTCGTTCAAAAATCACAAAAATCATCGTTAATGACCTTGTTATAGCCGCGTTAAGCCGAAATGTTATTTATCGTCGATAAAATTAGTTAATGACGTGGAGTTTATTAAACAAGAGCACTTTCACCAACCAAACGAGTCGAGCACGCCACGTACTGTTACTTTACCGCTCAATTGTCAATTAGTGAATCTTTATCGGCGTAGTCGCAGTGACTCGGTTCGTTGTTTAAACATTGTATTGTATTTTTACCATAAAAACCATTTGCATTTTTTTTTTGGTTTCACGGTAGATCGACTATTCTCGGCTAGACTTTGCTGCCAACTTCGAGTACGGTGAGAATAATTTATCTTGGCATCCGAGAAGCTCAAAGGAACCATTAGCGCGGAAATCCGTAAGGAGAGAAAAAAAAAGCCCAAGAGAACCGAAATCGGAGGGCGAAGCCGAGAAATCGAGAAGCTCTCGCCAAATGCGGTGTTTGATTCAACGACCGCCTGATTTCTGGCAAATTGGATGCGCCAACGGTTTCCTTCCCTCTCGCAAAAATTCTTCTCTCTCTTTCTCTCATCGATTTCCTCTCGAAAAATCGTTCATTGCAATCTGCGCGCGGAGCTGTATGTACGGACCTGATCGCGGATCTTTATATATACGTTCGCATGGGATGAAGAATGTCGGAAATATTCTGGCTGACTTTGAGAAACGAGCGCAGGTTGAGGCACGAAAATAATCAGCAGGAAGAATCATCCAGCGGCCGATTTTCACGTCAGCATGCGAGTCAAGCGGTAATTTAAAGTCATTATCAATGAGCGCTTCCCCACCTCTCACCAACAGCCAGACTAATCGCGTGTCAATCTTCCAAATAAAAGACCTTCCTCTTTCTCTCTCTCTCTCTCTCTCTTGAGAGAGAGAGAGAGAGAGAGAGAGAGAGTAAAAGACAGAGCTACTTTGTTTATCTCTGCAGCAGCTAATAAGCGCCTACGCGGGCGAGTTCATTCATCTCCGCTCGCAGGCTCGTTTTTAAATCGTCCAAAGTATACACCTGACGACGCGCATTATAAATGCCTCTATGCTATCCGAATCAATTTCCCAGCGCAAAGCTCCATTAGAATCAACTTGTCTTCGCCGGCTGTCACGTATACACCACTCGTCGATTATAAATGGCCTTGCCGCGATTAGAATTAATAATCCAACCTCCGACTCTCGCTGTTTGTTTGTTTTTATTCTGTTCACAAAAGCTCGGCCGTATCGACAAAAATCGAGTAGGCGTCGCTGTGCAGTTATTCCACGATCAAACCAAAGAATAAAAAAAAAACAAAATAAATAAAAAAAATAACGAATTCTCGAGTGAATCGAATGCGTTGGCCCGGCTTAATTAGTTCTCCTTCAGGTCGATGAGGTGTAACGCCCGGATTATCGAGTCCCGAACGGCGCATAAATTGGCATCGACGTTGCAGCAAGCCAACCGTCCGGCCGCGGGCCCCGAAAATCCGTAAAAATTAAAATAGCGCATTCATTACCGAAATTACGGTATGCCTTGACTGCTCGCGCGTCCCGGCAAAATTTATCACGCGATATTTCGCACAGTCGAGAAAGAAAGAGAGAAAGAGAGTCTCACGAATAAAACGTTTGAGCGACGATATCGTACGCAGTCGCTCCGCCCGCGCAGGCCAAAAGTTATAAACTTGTAAATTTAATTCGAAATTCCGCCGATACAAAGTGTGTGTGTGCGCTCGCGCGGGTAATCGTGAAATCCTAAACAATCTTTCCGAAGTAACTATATATGTGTATATGTATCTCTTCTCTCTCTTCCTTTCGGGAGCAAAGCTGAAGAGCAAGTGCGAGCGAGCGAGCGAGCGCGGTCTCGTTAAAAAGTTGCCGGACCGGTTAGCTGGTCTACGACCCGGCTGCTTCGCAAGATATAGCTCTCTGCACGAGGCCTCTTCTTCCTCCTCTCACTCTCTCTCCTTCTTCTTCTTCTTCTTGTTCTTCTTCTTCTTAGGCGTTCGCGTTTTCAATCGCACACGCGCGCGATTCTCTAGCAACAGGTCGCGCCCCATTATTTGATAATTCGACGCGAGCGATTGTTTCTTCGGTTACGCCCTTCTCGTTCGTAGCACCTTATATGACTCTGATAAATATTCTAAAACTGCACTCTCTCGCTTTGTACATTCCGTTGTATATATTCTTCGATACATATATGCTATTCGAAGAGGGAGAGTATAAAAAAAAAGAAAAGGGTTTTCGGATAGGTTGGGGGAATGTCGTGTGGTAAAGTGATACCGCGTCGCAGACGAAGATGAATATACGACGACGAATGAGATATATATTGAAAATAAATTTGTCTTATTCCCGACAAAGCGCGTGGAATGAGATACTTTGTATAACGCGTCTTTTTCACAGGTGTGACAGACGAAAGAGGTGTTGAATAACCGAGGTGTATCGTTATTGAGCTCGCCGAGCAAGAGATGTAAAATCAATTCACACGCCACGACTTTTATGGAATATTGAAATCGCGACGACGACGACGTATCACTCCGAGTGCACTTTTAAAGTAAAATATTCTCGACGGCGCAAGTAGACATTTCGAGGGCTCTTATTCCAACATTGTTGACAGTCTCTCTCTCTGTAGATGTTGGTTTTCGAAAGTAAAGTGTTTTTGTTGCAAAGTTCAAAATGTAGGTACGATGATGTACCTGTGAATTTCATGCCCGAGATTCAGTTGTATAATAAAGCTTTATATTTCTCATCTAATCCAATCTACAATTTATAACTTGGTGACTGAGTATAATTTAATCTTTCAATCGGTATTAACACACCGCGCGGCGTCGAGCGGTTAAATTCATATAGCGGCGCCATAAATCCTTGTGATAATTTTGTGAGAGGTGTCAAATCAATCCGCACCTACGAATTACAAAATCGCCATTTTTATGACTGGGCATATTGTCGAATTTCGATAACGAAAAAAAAAATGTGTTTTCTCGCACGGAATTTATCTTGCCATTTGAAAAGTCAGCCTTGGCACGAAAATGTAAATTTTTAATCGATCCATCGTGTAAAGACAATCAAGAGAAATGAAAAAAAAACCGTTTGTTTATAAGCAAGGCCACAGTTCTCGCGCGGAGCGCCTTTAGAATTCTTAAGGGCAAAGCCCTTACCGACGAAACAACAAAAAAGTCCAAAGCACCAGCATCATACGTATTTCGACAGGTCGTCTTAAAAAGGTGCGCGCGATGGGCTCTCTAATACCTTCGCGTCGATTTTTTTTTTCTCTCGCGAATCGGCATTCGTATAAGGGCCGCGTGCGCGCGCGGGTCTTTATACTTGCTTATGTACTCGGCAGCGACGCGAGAAAGGACCTGAAAAGAGAGGAGGGGAAAGGAAAGGGCACAAAAAAAAGAACGACGAAAAGACGACGGAGAAGAAGCTGCTTTAATGGGCTTTAATTGGATTTTGAGTTTTTACGGTCCTACAAAACCAAGCTATCCAAGGAATCCGCGACATTAGCGCGCAATGCGCGCCGCATTCTCCTTTAGTTTTACCTTCGTTTTTCAGAGAGACAGAGAGAGAAAGCCGCTGCAATACCTTCTTCATTCTGCTTTCGGCAACTTGCTCGTTCGCTCGCAGCCTCCCTACAGTTATCGCGAATTATTCGAGCTTTAATTCGATTAAGACGTGCCGACGGCGGCGGCGGCAGTAGCAGCAGCAGCAGCAGCACGCGGTGCGGTGAAGGATTAGCGCATGATGTATTTCGAGTGTTGAACTGCTAAACTACTGAATTTGTCTTGCGGCATGATCGAGTGGCCCTCGCGCTTCCAGGAAATCGTACCGTAATGTCATTAATCTCTCTCGCGATCGCGTAGTGGCTTTTCGTGGGAAACTCGTCGTCGTCTGCCCTGAAACTTACTTACTTACTCTCTCTCTCTCTCCGCGCTTGATCTTGAAGAGCGAAAAAAAAATTAAGCGCGCGCGCGAACTCGTTGTGAATAATTGCTCGATAATAAATTTAAGCTTTGAGAATTTATCCTCTCATCGTGCCCAGAGGAGTGTGTACGGCTTGGGTTTTTGTTTACCCAGACGATTAAATCCCTCATAAAACTTGAAAATCTATCCAAGAGGTGCGCGCACTCGAAAAGATCAACAGAACAGTATTCGCGTCTACCAGTGGCGAAACGCGAAAAGGGAGAGAGCGACGGGAGAGAAACTCGTCATTTACGGTGTAACAGTACATCCCCCTTGGTGGAAACAAAAGTTAAACAGCACTCGTAAACAAATATAATCTTCTCGAAACCCTCTCTTTTTCGGTCTCTCGCTCTTTGCCTCAGTCGTTTAGCGCGCACGCTGCTTTCTCTCTCTCTCCCTTTTCGTCTCCACCTCCTTCGGCAAACGAGAATCGGCGAAATCCTCTCGACGAGCGAGAGAGAGTCCCTTTTCGCGAGTGAGATTCTGACAGATTGAAAGTAAGTAACTCTCTCGCGCTCAGTGGCAGGAGAGAAGGAGAAGCTGCTGCTGCCGCCGCCGCCGCTGAAAGGTACATAAAGGATGAGACGACGAGGTCGCTGGCCCGCCGAGAAAAAAAAAAAATCGCGCCCAATTCCCGTGACGCCTTTGGGGGATTAACTGCACTTTATCGAGCTGCGTGCGCGCATGCGCGATTTGTATCGCTAAATAGAATGCCCGCGTATACGTCGGACTTTTTTTTTCTTCTTCTTCGTAGGATGAGAGGGAGACGCGAGTGAAACGCATACCTGTAATTACCGATTGATAAACGCCTTATCGCACTTGACTTTCGGCCTCTTCTTTATACCTTTTTTTTTTCAAGCGCCAAATTATCACGCTTTTGCTGCGAAATAGTTTTCGACAGTGTAATTTCTTCTCGGGCTTATCCCTTTATTTTTTTTTCTTGAGGGTTTCGAGCTTTATCTTTAAAGTTAACGGCTGGAATTATTTTTTTTTTTTTGATGATATAGAATTATTTCGGAAATTTTTTAATTTAACTCGCTAATTTGCGACTTGAAAATTACTTTTTTGATAATCAGTATTTAACTATCAAACTTGTCGACTCTCTTCTTGAAACTCTCAGTGTTCCTCAATTATTAAATAACGATAATTTAAAAGTTCTTAATTTAAAAGAGTCGCAAACATTTTTTTTCCACTTGTATGAAATACTTCGTTCATCTTCAAGTACCATCGAGTCGAAAATTTTCAGTCTGCTGAAAAAGGACAACTTTTCAATTTGATCTCTCGTTAGTCAATATGACAGAGTTTTCACAGTCGTAACGATTTGTTCTCTCGTCTTCGAGACTTCAAAGTGGCAAACAGAGAGTAGATTTGACGGAGGCTTCGCCGCGTATCGAGTGAGCAAAAGAAATAAATTGTAACTGTAATGTTTGCCGAGGCGAAGCGAATCACTAGAGTATATACTCGCGCGCGCAGGCCTTTGAATTGGTTTTGTTTGTTCCCATTTGCCTACACCTGTCTGATGTTTCAAGCATGCTTGTGTTTCTTCTCGGAAACACTACGCAGCTTGTATACTCTCTCAAAGTTCCAGGACAGGTGCGGGGAAATACAGCAAACAAATGACTTTGAATTTCACTTGTAATTATTTACTTCGTTCTTCTCTTGGGAAATTTCATTTTGTATTTGCCTTATCATTCAAAGTCACTTTTTAATTAAGTTTCTTTATACCAGTGTAAATATTAGTTTATCTGCGTACAAGTTGATAATTAAAAAAGAAAAACTTATTTGATAATTAAGCTTTCAATGATTTCCGCCGCTCAAAGTATATTCGATCAGCAATCGAGATTTTGTTTTGCCCATGAAAGCTAATACAGATTGAAGCTATGGCTATTCAAACATTCAGCAGCTGAAGGCCGAGCGGGCGAGGGAGAAAAAGCTCTCGTCTAACGATCTGCACCAAAAAGCTCAACCGCAACCAATTTCCCGGCTGGCGCTCTTCAGACTAGAATTTCCAATCTGCATAGCGAGAGAGAGAGAGAGAGAGAGAGAGAGAGAGAGAGAGTGCACCTATCGAAGAAAAGGCCATTTTGAGATTACACGTATATATATATATATATATATATATATATATATGCGTATTCCCCGCATTCTCATTTGGAGTCAGAATTTTTTTTTCTCTTTCGTTTGCGTTGGTTAACCCTATTAATGCGACATCTTTTTTCAAGCCGTAGAGAGAGAGAGCGACAGAAAGAGAGAGAGAGAGAGAGAGAGAGAGAGAGAGAGAGAGAGAGAGAGAGAGAGGGATTATCTCTCAATCCTGATCGGCATTTAATTTGCATAATTTGAACTCTTATCGTGGCTTAAGTTGCTCGCTCGCGCCCAACCTTTATAAGCTGCGCTTTCGCCGAAAAAGATATATAATATACGCCTTGTAGCGAAACACACGCGAAAAAAAAAATAATAAAAAGTTGACCCCCTTCTGCTACACAATGCAATTCCTACGATAAAAGTTGCCATGGCGCCCTACTCGCTGCGTATTGTTGATTTCGCGTGAGGAGGAAATTAGCAACCCTGCGTGTGCGGCAAGGGCTGCGAACTTTTAATCTGAACGCGCGCGCGCGCTCGCGGAGGTGAACGCCTTTGTTTTTAAATTAACTCATTATATTATCCCGCTGCAACTCGGTTCATTACGAAGTTTGATATTTAACGCGGAAGAAGAAATGTGAAAATAAGGTTATTTCGTGTAAAAAAGAAAAAGATTGCAACGGAAATGAAATTAGGTCGTGATCGAATCCCGACGGTAAGATAAAATTGCAGCAACATCGATCTCGCAGTAGAGGAAAATTACTTTCATGTAGCCGCCTACTTGGTACATGCCCAAGCTCAACGAACATTTATAATTCAAGCTTGAACTCTTCATGTGGCAACCTGATAAACTTTTCACGCTGATGTGAGATAGGTAAGTAAATATAAACATTCGTTCCAATTTTGCAAATTAATTAGCAAACTATCGACTCTCGAAAGTATTTCCCCATTCCAAAATTGACCCACAAACCGCGGTATACGAAATTAACCTCATCTCCGATGAAAATAAATCTTTTTCCCAGGCGAAGAAAGATCGCGGTTAACACACGCGCGCGCGGATCGTCGAATAAAGTCTAAACGTGGAAGTATCTCGCGCAACTGATCGACAGAGCAACAAATCCAAGCGTAACGATTTCTCGAATACCAGTACGTATACGCTGGCTCACTCGCTCCGGATCGGAAAACGCCAGCTAAGCTCTAATCTTTCAAACTGTCATTCAAGTGCTATAAGCTGCAAGCGGCGTCGGTAGGAGATTCCCATCGGATCGATAACTCTCTCTCTCTCTCTCTCTCTCTCTCTCTCTCTCTCTCTCTCTCTCTCTCTCTCTCTCTCTCTCTCTCTC
>JAWWMK010000044.1:196548-217868 GCA_035047105.1 Galeopsomyia nigrocyanea
ATCTCTCTCTCTCTCTCTCTCTCTCTCTCTCTCTCTCTCTCTCTCTCTCTCTCTCTCTCTCTCTCTCTCTCGCGAAAGCACTTATCCCGGTACAACGTGTGTACACATCATCGCAACGGCAGCAGCAGCAGCCGCACCGCACTCCCTCATCGGTACTATCACGTAAGAGGCAGGTAATACGTTCGTTAGAGAGAGAGATCTCGCGAAGCCTATCTCGCGCAGACATTTGGATGGGACGTACGTCGGATGTGGCAGAGATCCGTTGGTGATTTGCATATTACGTAATGGCGCGCGAGAAGCGGCACACACACACACACACACACACACACACACACACACACACACATACATAGGAGTAAGTTTATAGCGCCAAGTTTTAGCGTCTGACAGCTTTTCTCCCCCCATCCCGTACTGCTACTGCTGCTGCCTTGTACCTCAACCGAGTTGCCGAACTTTCTCGCGCGCCTCGCCGCGCATGTGTCTCTACCCTTCCGTGCCGCTCTCATTATCGAGCCGCGCGCTCAGCGCAGCAGGTTAATTCAATTTTGCCCCCCCCCCTCCCTCCCTCAAGCTCGCCGGTAATGCAGCTGCTAAAAACTTTCGACCATATATTTTCTACGCTGCAATGCATGCACACGTACACGCGCGCGCGCGCGCGGGGAGGGAGAGAGGCACGAATTAGAGGCGCGCAAACCGAGGGAGCGGTATAAAACACAACAACTGCGCGCAAAGAGGACAAATAATTTATGTATCGCGCTGGCTCTATCTTTAATTAGCCGAGTGGGAGTTGCTGCATATATATATAGCCGATGTCGCTTATGCTATTTGTTTGGTTTTTTATTTTTTTAATCGACGAGGGAATTTTCTCGCCCGCGGTTGAGCAACAATTAGCTAATGAGTTGCTATTGCTACGGCCAATTTGTCTCGAAGGAATGCGATTGTTGAGCCAATTCGCACACAGAGGAGGTAGAATGTAACGACTGTCATTTTCGTCCCGTCGAAATGCCAATAAAAAAAAAGGAAGAGAAAGGGTTGGATGTGTTGGAAAAAAAAATCGGATTTTTTTTTTTTTCGTCGAATTGAGCTCGAACCGCACGTTTCCGATGAGCTTCCACCCTTTTTCGGCAATATAGCTCTTCACGCCTGTCTCGTTCCGTTAGTTCGCGGCGCAAGTGCAGCGACGCGCGCGCGCTCGTCGTATCTGCGTTTGAATGGGGCACGCCGCGCGTTATACTCGATTGAGAGCAGCTCGAGCGATGATTTTTTCATAATTCACGTCCGTTTTCCCGATAAATACACTGACGCTGTCTTGCAGCCGACTGGAATGACTGGCGGATAGGTTCACTCTCTCTCTATATGGTTAATTCAGCGAGAGCGTCATTGTTCAAAGGGTGTGTCAACTGTCGGTAGAGAAACGCGCTGCTGCGGAGCAAGAGAGTGTTTCGCTCTTTTTTTTTGCGCTTAATTTGCGCATAATTAGGTGAGCGTGACGTGATGTCTGCCAACCGCGAGTTGTGCAACTAACAGCTTTCGTTTATGCATTTCCCATTTATAATTAAAGTTTTGCATTGGATAATATATGTGCGGAGAGAAGTAATTTCCTGCCGACGATTTCCAATTATATAGCTATTTACCTTTCGATGGCATTAGTTTGTTTTACATTAATTACAGTCATGACATGCTGAGTTAAATGGAAATTGCGACGCCAAACGTTATCAATATCGCGTATTATAAATTATTTTTGATATTTTCGTTTATAGAGTTACATGAAATCATTGTAAACCAATATAACGATTCGAATTATTTTTAATAAGCTTGACTGAATTGAAGATTGGTAGTCGTCTGCAGTTTTTGTGGAATAAATTGAGATAACAGACAAATTTAATTAATTCACTTGCTTTATAATACAATATCTGTTTCGATTTTTAAACATTAAATACTAAATATTACAAATAAATTTCAACTCGGATGGCACAGTACGTTTTTAATGTAATTTAAACTTGATGATAATAAATTTGTATGTAACCAAGACGGCACTTTCAATATAGAAAATAACATATTTTTTAAACAATCAAATTTACATTTTATTGCAATAATTTTCTAACGGATTATTGTAGCTCAAGCGAGCTTTAAATTTCAAACAGCTGGCATTCGTAGGCGAAATACCGCTTTAACCTATTTATCTCGTTTGACTCAAAGAAAATCCCGTGGTATCAAGCCGACATTTCAACGCGAAAAGACGGTATAATACCGCCCCGAAATAATCTATTTACAAGGCCAATTTGAAACAGGTCAAGTATATACACCAACTGCAGCGGGAGCATAACAGTCGCGACAAAAGTGCATCTGAATAATTTAATTCAGCGAGAGATAATACGCCCACGGCTAATCCTCTCTTATCAAACAGTCGCTTGGCACAAGAAGAAGAAGAAGAAGAAGTAAGAGGGAAGTCGCAAGGATACGACTAATTATCGTCATAGTATCAACGCTCGAGAGAGAGAGAGAGAGAGAGAGAGAGAGAGAGAGGGTGTGCACATTCATCATGCGCGCGCGCGCCTTCGAAAACACCAGAGTTCTTAATCTGTTTATGCCACCCTTAATGCTCCCGCGACGGAGTCTTGAGATTTGTCCTCCTTGATAAACCATATCTCGCGCGCTCTCTCTCGACGTTTTAATCATTTGCCTGGAAATTTATATCCCTTGTCTTCTTATAGCGACTGCAGCGAGACTTTGATCACCACGGGAATGCCAAACAAAGCAAAAAGCAAAGTCGACTTGCAAATGCTATGTCAATCTCGCTTCGAGTGGATATAACTCCTTGTCGCTTGCAGTTTTTATGACATTTTACGCTTCGCTTGATTGTTTTGATCGCCATTAGATTTTAGCCTCGATATTTATTGGCGCAACGATGCCTCGATAAGAATGAATGTTTTACGTCTATTAATTGAGCCATTTACCAGCGATGAATATATTATCCTGCCGGAAGTGATAAAGATAGTGCCAAGACATCGGCCTGAAGTATTTAAAGTGATAGCATTAATTTACGGTCCTTTTTACGTCCGTTCGCATCAACGTTGTACTCGGCTAAGAAAATTATATTAGCCGTTCGAATATATAGCCAAGCTTATATAGCTCGGCGCATAGTTTGCCGTTCGAGTGAATTAATTGATAGTAGAATGACTTCCGTATAATGTCAAGTCGCGCGTAGTCAAAAATGCGCTACGAGGTATGTTCTATATTTGATTTCCGATTAAAACACGAGGCGACGCGTTTCACGCCAAAGTGGCTTTAATTTTGATTGATATAAAACGCACGGCTCGTGAATATTATCGCGGTCGCGTTTAAAAATCCGATTATGCTGAGCAGCACTTCAATTTCACGTTTTTTTTTTATTTTTCGATTGAATTTCTCGAAAACTTCAAGAATTAACAAACTACGGCTTTGCAGCTTGTCATATGTACTTCGGAGCTTAATACTTCGAATTGCGGCGAAGTTACAAAACGTCAACCGTGCAAATTCCATCGGTCGCTGTCTCCTCGTCATTAGATTTTTACGCAACGAAGAAGTTAGACAGTAATCAACGAACAAGAAAAAAAAATGCCAATTTTTTGCGAAAGCGCTTCCCGGAATAATATTACGCCGCTCGGAATAAATTAATCCGATTATATAGCGTCGCAGGCAAGGTTTTATTTTCGGATAGAAGACGACAGACGAAGGTAAGCGCGTCTGGCCTCTCGGCTTTAAGTGATGTTTATTTAATATTTCTCGGCTGCGATTTTCCGTTTGTCAAGAGATAGAAAAAGATATAACGACTTTAATTCTATCCGAAGAAGCGAAGGAGGCATCTCGTTGTGCGAATTCATTAATTTTAGCCTTATTAAGATTTTCGTTTGGACTGCGACTCTCGACTAATAAGTTTATGCGTTTTCTTACACAGTGACTTTTCTGCAAACTATTTTGAATTTATAATCTCGGTGCGCCGCGATGCGACGAACGCTCGTCGCAGCCTCGCGAGTTTATTAAATTACTTTTTCCATTTCCCCTAGCTGCTGTATTCTAATGTGCGGCAACTTCAACGAAACTATGTGTTTCTTTTTTTTGCATAATGTTTTTCGTTTTTTTTTGTTAGGTGTCGGGAAGTTTCGAGTATTGTATTAATTAACTAAAATAACTACTGAGTTTTTTTGTACATTCTAGTGCTATTTTCAACTCGGTCAGAGAAACCGTGAATTTTCAGTGTTGACGTTTAGCTGAATAATATCTTTGTATGCAGCGAAACAGTTATAATTAGGTAAAATGCTTTTTGAAGTAGCAACTTGACGTGGAATTGCTCGGAAGGTAGAGTAAGAGAGCCACACTGGCTTTGTGGCACTTGCGCAGCCGGGAAAATAATTAAAGCAGAAATACTAATCTCATTGCGTGCTTTGTTTCAGCGTCCTCTTTATTGAGCTTACTCACGCATAGCAGAGAGAGAGAGAGAGAGAGAGAAAGAGTAAGACCGACTCTGTAACTAATAAGCTTAACGAAAAAACTTTTCAACCGTACTTAACTCGTTTATGCTTCTCGGTAATAAAATTACTTTGACTACTGGCATGGCATGCAACGGTTCGGTGAAACTTATGTTTTCGCCGTACATCTTGTTTATCAAAGCTCTAACAAGTTTTCGAAGTCGCCTTCGAAATTAGTTCATCATCCGTTCACCGCGGACAGCGCAGAACAAAAAAAAAAGTCCTCGACTCTACGTTTCCATATACTGCTATAACGTCATTGCTTCGAACTAGTTTTTCTCTGTATCGTTTCTTCCGAATAAACAAACGCACGTCCAATAAAAT
The DNA here is from genome assembly GCA_035047105.1 of Galeopsomyia nigrocyanea. NCBI lineage: Eukaryota > Metazoa > Arthropoda > Insecta > Hymenoptera > Eulophidae > Galeopsomyia > Galeopsomyia nigrocyanea. The sequence goes on from JAWWMK010000044.1 coordinate 201,381, forward strand.
CTCATTCGAGTGGATTACTCAAAGCTCGTAAAATAAAGAACGAACAAATTTTCACGAGTGTTTTTCGTATAAATTTCGGAATCATTGGCAATAAAGGCAACAAGGCAAGGGCGCGAGAATCGAAATGAGCTATTCAAATTTAAGTAGCGCAGTTTGTTCGAAACAAACACGTTAAAGCTTATCTCAAGTAGAATCAACCGCAACAAAAGCTTATCTCCGATAAACGATCATCGGCCCTCTTGCATACATACACCCTGCACATGCTGGGGCAAGAATATCAAATTTCATTGTTAATGATAACATCATATCATTTGGTCGGGCCATTAGCGATCATTTTCCACGGGGGCGCGCGCGCGCGATACGCAACTCCTAATTAGCAAAATCGCATGAATTTTCATCTTCGGCAAATGCACGCGTGGCGAAACACGAGCGCCGCCGAGCGATACTTGTAAACCGGCTGGCTTGCCTCTGCCTCTCTACGCGCCAATATTCCAACGCGTGCGCAATCTAGTAATCGGACACACCATTCGATTTGGCGATGACTATCTGGTGCTCGGTATTACAAGAACACTTGCGCACCGAGGGAGAGAGAGAGAGAGTGAGCATGAGCAGGATTTTTCAGCTTATAAGCAAGCGCGGAGGGATTCGGTTTCGCGCAGTCGACCGATCTGTATCGAGCAATTCAATCTGAATGTCATGAATTTCAAATCGCCCTGAGCAAAAAGACTCCTTGCGAGTGCGCTCTATACTCGGACATTGTTTACGAGGTTCGACGCGCGCGCCCCCGGTAACACGCAAGATGAGACGTGTGAAACGAAGAAATTGGACTGGCGGTTTGTATCGCGCACCAGTGCCATTCGTTTTGTATTGCCTAAGGTATTCTCATTTTATTTTTTTTTTGAATTGCAAGCTCGCTCACATGTATTTGCAATGGAAAAATATTTGTTACGAAAATTTGTTGTTTCTGCAATTTTCCAATGTGTACTCATAGCTTGTAGAAAAAGCAATCTGTTTACGGTAAAATCGGATAAAATTCTTAACAGTATTTCGAGCGTTGTTTGAGCTCGAGAGACAAGAAAATGGCCCGTTTGAATGAAAAAACTTTATTTTCACTGAGACTCATTCTCGTTAACCTAAATTGACGATTCCAATGAAACTTCGTCCATAGCAAGTCATTTCATTGACCTAAAACGGTAAAACTGACGTAGTTGAAAAACTTTCGATGCTTATTTTACGTAATTATCGCAAATTACGTGTAAAGCAGGAAACTTTATTGGACTCGATTGAATAGAGTAGAACAACTCATTTTACAAATGGAAAAAAAAAGTTTGGACTGGAGAAGCGCAGTGAAAAAAAAACCCGCTTCCATCCAACCCTTCTGTAATTGGAAAAAAAAGTTGAGCTTCGTTTATTTGCAAAACTTAAATTAGATCAAGATTCAGCTGCCACATCAGATAATCTGAAAGCAGATTAAAAAAAAAATAAGTCAGAACAAAAAAATTGGATGAATTTCGCGATCAGAGCGATCTCGCGCAACTCACACACACACGTAAAGTGTTAACGTTAAAGAGGAGTCACTCGAGGCCGCTTGACAGGCAGCGAGTCTTCGATAGATAAAATCTCGTCGAGACATTTGCCTTGTAAGTACAAGACACACTTGCGAGCGAGCGCGCGCGCGCGCGTCAAGCCGCCGGACTCCGCCGCAGAAGAGATTGAAGAAAAAAAAAAGTAGAAGGAACGAGAGGGAGAGCAGTCGTGTCTTCGTTTTTCGTGTCAGTCGGTTATTAGATTATGATTAAACGATTTGTGAGAGCGCGAGGAGAGGACGACGCTTTCAGAGAGGACAAGAGACGACAATCCCGCAGAGCCGAATAAAAAAAAAAGGAAGAGAGGAGTTGAGAAAGAAACGAAAAAAAGGAATAGTCTGAGTGTCTGGCTAGAAAATTCTATTAGAAACTATTCCGATTCTGCAGAGGGTCGAATTAAGGGGTAAATTGATTCTGATCGATTTTGCACCTTATTTTCTTTTTGTGCTGGATCAGACAATTTCCTTTTTAGTTGATTTTAGAGTAATTTTTCGATTATCGTGAAATACTTTTCAAATACTTGTTTCAGTAAAAAAGTCAAAATGGTACATTTTTACTACTCGTTTCACTATAATCATAGATATTTTGTAAAAATTAAGATAAATTGTTTTTACAAATTAATAGAAATATCAAGGTAAATTTTTTCTTAATCGGTATAACCTGAAAAAGAGTTGAGACCAGTTATGTATAAAAAAAGGAATGATCATTATATTGTTCCATAGTTTTTTTACCCTCACGAGCAAGTCCACAACGTAAAAACTAAAACAAAATTTTTGCTTTTTTTGCTGTAAAAATAATATTATTGAAATACGTTTGCAAAACGATAAAAGAACAGGCGGATACCGAAAACTATAATTATAGCAAATGGACGTTTAAATACTTACCAATCATAATAATCATCCTTCGCAGCAATTTTCAAGTTGAGTGGTCAATTTACTTAACGCGAAAAAAACATTTCTCTTCCAAATTTCAACCTTCTCGAGCCACTTATCGCTGAAATTTTCGAGTTGTTGAAAGCTCCGCGAGGCTAATTTTTCTCATAAAACACATAATGAATTTTTTTTCAAACTAAAATTTTCATTCGCACCGTCCCGAGAATCTCAAATAAAACATTAATAAATGCGACACACATCAGAGACGAAAAAAAGAATTACGCGCATCAGTTTTTTAATTAACGAGATGAAAATTAATAAAGCGAGAGTTTGAAATGAATTCCGCAATACTGTCGCAAACAGGAAGAAGATCAAGGAAAAAGAGCAGCAGCTAATTAGAATATAAGTTCTCATATTGCCGCGTTTCGCCCCGCTTTCGGAATTAATAACTGCCGAGCTGCTCGCGAGATAGGAGGCTAGCGTGCGCGCTCTTGGCTCGTGTTCCGCCGATATTATGCGTTTATTGCACGAGCTCGAGCTATATATATGCAACTAGGCTTTCACGGCATACTCGGGAGAAGATAGTCGATATAGTTTCGGGCCGAGAAGCGTACTCGTCGGGTGAACAAAAAAAAAATTATAAAAAAAAGTATTCCGTTGGACTTTGAAGAATTTTGGCCTAGTGCCGACGGCGCGCCGGACGGTCGAAATTTCGCGCAGTTGGAAAATTTTCGACGCTCGGCCAAGATATTCGGTAATATCCCCGGCTTGCCTCCCGCGAACGGAGACTAATAATCCGAAGTACAGCCGCTCTTGTTCCCCTTAAAATTGAATTTTTCCTCCGTTTCATTCGCGTCGCTGATTGGATTCTGCCCGCCCGAGCAAAAGTTCTAATTTAGCGCGACGCCGCGGTATTCTCAAGAGCGATTCTTTTTTTTTTTTTTTCTTTTTTTCGTCGGAGAAGAGAGTGAGAGAGGATCATCGTAAAAAAGTTCGATTTAGGGATTTTAACCCGAGCCGACACTTTATGAGCCAATGAATCAGAAAAACCGATTTCCGCCAGTTGTATACAAGCCGCGTAAATCATACGTTGCCAAGTCATCTCTGAGTTAAGATTCATTTTTTTTCCCTTCCCCTTCAACTTTTGCGCTCTCTCGCTCGCTCTGTCGCATGTGCTCTCGTGGTGTAATTTAGAGGGAAGTCGCGGCGGAGGTTTAAAAAAAAAGAGGAATTCGACGATAAATAAACAAATCCATTGGGCGATAAATATAAATTGACGGGACGCGCGCGAGGCATTGTCAGGCATGCGAGATTAACGTCGAAATGCCGCCGGCTATTAAAAAGGTAGCACAAAGGAGATGCTGCTGCCGTTGCTCTTCCTTCGGCTGAATTTATAATTTTAATGGCGCGATTGAATTTACGGCGAATTTTTAATCTTAGCTCAACGAAAATTGTTTTCTCAGAATGCCTTCCGGCGGAATCCAATTTGTTTCAAAGCTAAGGGTTGCTAGCAACGAGGAGAGAGAGAGTACACGAAATTTCCTTATGAATTTTCTTAAGCTAAAGGTAAAATTCTTTATTAATTCTTCCCGCTCCCTTTTGTCCGCGATATTCGACGGAACTTGATTAAACGTCGTGTATTTTTTTTTCTTTCTCTCGTGCATTCGTATATTTAAATTTAAAAAAAAACAATCATAACTTTGTACCATTCGCGCGCTTATCTCTATACACGTATCAATTAATTAACATGCCAAAAAAAAAATTAGAATAATCCCCGGCGCAAAACGGCAGCGCGCATCGAAGCGTTGAAAAGCAGCTTTAAATTGATCAGCATTCCCGAGGCGTGCTGATCCCCGCTTCGCACTGCACATAAAGCAACTCGGCGTCGAATATAATGAAAAAGTCAAACATATAAGCTCTGGAAGCGCGCGAAGGATGAATCGTATATGTGTGTGTATATATATAAGTATATACGAAAGGGAGGGCGAGATAAGGCGGGCTACTTCTTCTCTCTCTTTCTCTCTCTCTCTTCTTTATTTTTTTGTTTGTTTGTTGTTGTTTTATAGAGATCGGTATCTCTCGGCGTGCGAGTGTGTAACTCGAATTGAAATGCAACTCGCATGGCTCTTGTTCGCCAAAGCGCCTATATATATACGAAAGAGAGAGAAAGAGAGCGCGCATGTAATTTCGATGGCAATTTTTTTAAATTGCCGATTGGCAAACCTGTTTTTTGCCAAGCCCGCAAACGAGACTCTCGTTTGGGGCCCTGCCCATCCGATCCGTTAATTCTCTCTCTCTCTCTCTCTCTCTCTCTCTCTCTCTCTCTCTCTCTTTCTCTCTCTCCCTCTGGTTCTCTCTTTCCCCCCCTTTTTACACACACAGTCAGTTCGCTGATGAGAGTAAGGCCCCGCGTGTCATTTCACCTGGCGCTCTTCTCAGCTCGTTTTCAACGCATACATATATACGATCCCCTCCGTTAATAAGTGTACACGCGACGAATTTCGAGGAATCACGCGCCGCGAGAAAACAATTTGGCACGCGATTTCTTTTTCTTTTTTTAATATTCTTTATACTCTTTCGTGCGCGAAGAATCTTTTCGTCAGTCCGCCGCGGCGTCGGCGATCATAAATCGCCGAATGAAAAATATTATGACTCCATCGTAAGTGGGTATAATGTATGCTATAACGTCGGAGAGGGGACCGCGTGTGGCACATAAAAAGCCATGTGTACCAAGAGAGGGCTATTGTCGAAGGTGAACAAAGCTCCGTTCTTTCTTTCGGTGTGTCCGGTGGGACCCCTAAAAAAAAAAGAAAGATAGGGGTCAACAAGCTCCATTCTTCGGCGCTCTTATTCTTTTGACCAAGAGAGGGCCTTAGCTCCCCCTTCTCTTTCAACTCTTTGCCATAAAAAACGCATACTGGGCCCTCTCTGCCTCTGATGCTGCGATTCATTGGCTTGACTTCAGTGTATCTTCTGTACTGTTTCTTTCATCTTTTGACTTTTAGCGATATGGGGGCCCTTTCTTCTTTGGTCGCTGCTGCGGCTGCTGTTTTTATCGCCTACGCTCGGCGCTTCATATTTGGAAATATTGCGGCCGCGCGCGCACGCGCGAGAGCTTCATTGTGTCCTGCGTACGCCTCTTTCTTTTCTTTTCGCGGTCACGAAAGAATTACACGCTGGGCTTTAAAAGTATTACCCAGGGAGGCGTTACGTCAGGATGATACCGATGCACCCGCGCACCAACACTCGTAAATGCCCCTTGCGCGAACCTGTCACTGCGGATGAAAACTATAAAAATCGGGACGGGGACGTCCCGCGCCGGTTCCGCGAATTTCATCAAACTCGCGTCCTTATTTTGCCGTGGATTTACGAGCAATAAACTTTTGTTGGTTTTTTTTTTTCATTTGTTTCACTTTCGTATATATACGTTTTCACGCTATACTAACTCAACAGTTATCGTGATTACTTATCTTGCATTGTGAAACAGTGCTGCGACGCGCGAGTTGCTTTTTTTCTTCAGTATTCGAAGAAATTTTTTGGTTCGGATATTGCTGAAAGAAATCTGTAATATCTGCAGCCGAACTTACGAGTTTTTTAATACACTGTGAAAAAAAATTTAATAAAGTTCAAAAGCATTCCGCTCGACGACTATCTATATACTCTTGAATTCAATGAACTTCGCTCTTCCGTTCCTTTACTTTTTTTCTTTTTTTATAAAAATCGATAACTTATCCAATTTTCTGATATTGTGATCCCGAGAAAAATCTCCGTTTGTTCATCAGACAGAGAGAGCTAACGTTGATTATTATTATTTTCCTCATCCTATTCATGAATATATATCCAATAAACTAAAACACGCTTTTAATCAAGTCCAGCTGATCAAACATGATTTCTATTTCCGTTCAAAGAGAGAAAGAGAGTGCATCGCGCACTTTTTCACGCGCAAATCCAATCGCCCACTGTACACAAAGTTTTTGCTGTTTTAACAAACGACCGAGCAAATATCGCATGAAATAATCAATAAATCTCATCACCTGCGTGGCTCGCTCGCGTAAAAATCCAAATCAAAACAAATGTCGTACACACAATGCAATATTGAAACTCCTCCTCTTTCAATCACACACATACATACACACACACACACACACACACACCTATACCCCATTCATCTTTCTTCTCGCAAGCTGACGAAAAAAAAAAATGAAGAAGGAGAAGAAGACACGGGTTGTACGCGCGAAGCGATGAAAGGTTCAAGCCTCGACATGCCACAAGCAAAAACAATAAGCAACCAAGCAGCGCGAAGCTGTATAGCAATCTCTCAGTATATACACCTCGCGCGGTTGCAAGCTCATGCTGACGATTCATGCTTGCGCGCGCGCGTAACGTTATCTTCAAAGAAGGGGGCCCACACGTACATAATCCGTATAAATCCGCCTTTAACAAAACGTTGTACGTATTAATTCATCGTTGAAATCTACACGGGGGCCGTCAAACTATGTATGTGCTGGCTGCTGCTGTTGCCGCCGCGAAAACAAGACAATGGTTTTGCGCGCACTCACTCTCCGTCTGTGTATGTGTGCGTGTGTAGGTATATCCTTAAAATTCTCTCGCGAGAGCTTCAGGTTGTACAGTTTCTCATAAGACGGCCCACGCAGCGTCGTGTGTGTGAGTGTATGTGTGTGCACCCACGCTCAGAGCCGCGTAAATCTCAAACGCGAGAGTGAGAGAGCGAGAGAGGCCCTAACGAGGCGCCCGTAAAACACGATCCTATTATCGTTTTCCTATACGAAAAAGAAACGAATGGCCGGGCGCATCGTTAGTCGCATGACGGACAGTAGTGACCCGCGGGACACACTTCCGCGGCAAAAACGCTTGCGCGCCTTCTTCTTCTTCTTCTTCGATATTATTTATCGCAAGCGCGTTTATATATTTCGTTGGTACGCGGGGCACTCCTCTCTCTCTCTCTCTCTCTCTCTCTCTCTCTCTCTCTCTCTCTCTCTCTCTCTCTCTCTCTCTCTCGCAGTGCTATACGTCTCCCGCTGGGCGCTTGTGCATTCCTTCTTGCATATACATTGTGTATATATGCTTCAAGCCAACCACCATCACTATCTTTTTTTTTCTCTCTTTCTCTCTCACTCTCGACCTCTTCTTTTCGCATATTCTACCACGCGCGTTGCTTTGTGTACTGCATGCATATATATAGCCTTTGGTCCACTCCTTTTCTGTCTCGGACTTCCTTCGCTCCTTTTTTTTTTCATTTTTTATTTCGGTATATACGCTTTCTTTCGCTTGCTCTCGCGGCGCAACGGTTTTTCGATTTTTCTTAATGCGGAGCAGCACAAGAAACCAAAGGTGAAGCTGCCAGATCGATGAAAGAGAGAGAGAGAGAGATTTTTATCGCGCGTAAAAAGTAAATAACTGGACACGTACTGCACGATCAGCCGCCGCGCGCCAACTTCTCTTCTTCGGCAGACTCCGACTTCTTGCCTTTGCCTTCAGGGCCGCTGCCGCCGCCGCCGCGTCGATTTCTTTTGTCAGCGTAAAGAGAGACTTCTTTTGCATTGTGCAAGCTTGAGAGTACTCTTAGGATATCTTGAATTTTTTAAGGGAAACTGACCCTTTCGACTTCCGTCGAACAAACTCACACTCTCCCTATATGTGCGAGAGCTAGTGAAGGCATCTTTTCATTTTTCAAAGCGTCTTATTCATCGCTGAATTCTAATGATATTTCAGCCGAAGCTTAAATGCACTTTTCACTCTCTTTTTAGAGGAGCTGTTCTATTTTCGCATAATGGAATTAAACCCAACTTTTTCAATTATAGTTTTCATCGTCGCCTTCAGATACTCGGAATAAAAGTTAGATTCATTATTAATTTTTCGAGACTCGTTAAATTAATCATTTACTCCTCGTTATGAATGATATTTTTGCCAAAGAGCTTAACCGTATAAATAACGACAAAAAATAGAATATATTTCTATGCAGACAAATAATAATTAAAAGTTTCTAGAAATATTGCTCTCCACCGCGATGTGAAAGTTGTTAAATTAAAATTAAGTGCATCAACAAAGTCACAAATAAATATCGCTCTTTAATGGAATCAAAGCAAACGAAAAATTCCCGTTCTAATTGGAAAGAAATGTATGTTGACTCTTCGAAAAAGAAGCCACGGTAACGAGGTTTATTTTTCACAAAAAAATGTATTTTTTAATTGCAAACGCTTAACTTTATTGGGCAGTGATTTAAAAAAAACATTGAAAGCCAAAACCACCCAAGTTTGTTCAGCGCGTAAAAGTCGAGCAATAAAAGAAACTCGATTTTTTTCGAAGAAGACGATTGCGCATCCCTTAAAATGAGTGTGTGGCGTCCTTTGGTGTTGGAGTATATAGAACGAGTGGTGTAAAGTTGAGTTGAAGAAAAAGAGAGAGAGAGAGAAACACGTTTGGTTGCTACACATATATACACACACACGAGAAAGAAAGGAAGAGCGAGGTTTTACGAGTAAACGAAAGCCATAGAGCCGCGGTATGTGTTTCTGCAGATGTTCGGTGCAAGGTAAATTTATAAAGGCGCGCTCGAGGGGGAAACACGTATACGCGCAATGTGTATTAACACGGAGCGCTCGCGCGGCCAGATGTTTGCATTTTCTATATTTTACGGGACGCCCCGATAAGAACGAGCAAGCGAGCGATACTCCTTCCTTCCGTACATTGCATTTGCTTCATATGTGTGTATGTGTGTGTTATTGTTTTGTGCTGCTGCTGCTGCTGCTGCAAATAGCAACTTCGTTTTCCCTCGCGGAAGATCGTGCTCGATGAAATACCATAAAATCTTTTTGTAATGCTGAAAAATTTGAATACGTGCCTCGCTTACAGAACGTTTGCGCGCATTCTCCCCACCGTTTTTTTTTTCTTTACCTTGTGTGATAAATTTTAAATTATGTTGTACGCCAATGTTCCGATCGCTCGTAAAGAAATATTTGTCGAGTTCCATAAAATTGCAAAGAATTTCGAATGTGAAATTTTCGATATTAAAGATTTGATGAGACGGAAAGATATGTAAAAACTATCGAGACGATTGTTAGATTGGTTGAATGGAATTTCAGGTTATTTGTTGAAAAATTTAGAATTTTTTCAGAGATATTTACGGATGAAGAACAAAACATCGCGAAGGCAAATCGTTGTATTTTTCGCTTCTATGATACAATTTTTTTATCGGGACTGTCGTAGTTTTATACTTATTGCACACAAAAACATGTAAAAAAAATTGTAATCGATATTCCTCGAGTGAGAGAAGGCCTTGGAGTTTCAGATGAGTATGAAACGTTAACATGACATATTTCGATCGCAGGGACCTGAATATCGTGTGTTAACAACTTTTTTTTCTTGTATTTTACGTTATTCAACCACATATCGATGTCGATAAGTGTTAAAAAAGTTTTTAATCGATAATCCGTGAGAGAAGGTCACAAAGTTTTTGTTTGCGAAGATAATAACACGCCGACAGATCTTATCTTCGTCACTAGAGGGATTACCCTGTTAGAAATCATCACGAATTATTCGCCAATAATTAACGAATTTTTCGTTTAACGTGAAAAATGGGGCTCATAAGAGACGAATTGTGGTGCAAAAATCATCTTTTTGAGCACTAAATTCGTGAAAAATTCGCGAACTAATGAATTTTAGTCACAATTAGCCTAATGATTTATTTCCAATTGAAGTGTTTTTTTATAAATATGATTATGTCATTTTTCCTTGCATTCTTTTTTATATTTTTAGATAAATCTTATAAAAACTTTAATCTACTAGTGCCTGATACATTTTTGATAATACTGCGTATTATAGGATAATGTGTAAGTAAAGTAATATGCGCATCAAACTAAATATTGTAGACGACTAAGATGAATTACTTTTGGGAATTTATGTTAAACTAAAATTAAGCCTTAGAATCTTCATAAATAATACTTCATAAGTAACTTGCTGATTTTACATAATTTTTTTGAACTTGAAAAACACATAAGTTAAAATCACCAAAATGAACCTTACTCGGTTATACCATGATAGAATTTACAAGATACGCAACTGAAACAATAAAAGTATCCAAAAAATGGCATTTATAAAAATAATCTAAAGAGTTTCGTATCGAATATTTCAAATGCATTCAAAAGCATCGAAAGAACAAATTCCAGCGACAGCTACAAACGGGTACCGCTACTCTCTCTCTCTCTCTCTCTCTCTCTCTCTCTCTCTCTCTCTCTCTCTCTCTCTCTTTCTCTCGATGAAAAGCAAGTGCAGAGATGGAGAGCAAAACAAAAAAAAAGGGTGGTAAAAATAAAAAAAAAAACAACGCGGAAGCAAAGTGGCCGCAAATACACGGCTCTGCTCTCAAAGGCTATCCACTTCCGTACCGGAAACCGAGAGCGTCGAGCGAAACGTTTGCTTATCGGCGATCGCAATTTAAAGTTGGTTCGCGCGCCGAAAAGTCGAGTGGCCAGACTATCAGCGCGGGGCGAGAAAGAAAAATCGCGCGCTCGCGAGAACTCTGGTAAATAAATGGAAGCTCGAGTGAGTGCCGAGTGTGCTTGCGCTGCTGCTGCTACTGGCTGCCCAACCGCCAATCGTTTCGCTTGTTTTTCAAACAAATTTCTTTTTGAGCGCTCGTCCGTGAGATTTTTTACCGATGAAGATTGATGAGTTTCCAAACTCCTCGATTGTGAAAGATTGGAAAGCAATTTGTTTACTGAGCAGTTTTCTTCGCTTATTTTTTATTGCTGTTTTGCTAATGTAGAACGAAATATTGTCATATTTATAAAATTATCTCCGTTACGAGATTACAGCAAACATAATTTCGCTGTTTCTTTTTTTTCATCAAATTTACTCTGTACACTCCACCCTTACCGATCGAACAATAATTTAACCTCCATATTAGAATACGTTAAATTATTTACTAGAAGTTAATCGATATCAACCTCATCAAAGTAATTCATCATAATTTATTTAACACCAAATTATTTTAACACATTAAAAACCACGCAGTAGTAAACTATTCCTAGCATACCAAAAAAGTGAACCAAAAAAAAAAACGAACAACCGCAAGAATCTAGAGTAGACTATAACTTTGCAGGCTTACACGCTGCTCTCCCGAAATAAATGGCTCGCCGGCTACACACACCGTCCTATTTTAATTTATAACATTAAAAGCGTATCTCCTCGGACAAACTGTGTTCCTTTCACACTCCGCGACTCCGAACAAGCGATAACCACCCACAATCGAGAGAGAGTGAGTGTAAACGGCGACCATAGAGGAAGAGACTTGTGCGTGTATACCAAAGAAAAAAAAAACAAAAAAAAGCCTCATCAAACCGCACGGCCAAAAGCAAACATCACGATCGAACGAACGAGAGTAGAGAACGAAAAAAAAAAAAAAAACAACAACGAGAGGAGAGAGGTAGAACAAATGGGCCGTGAAAGCGTCTGGAATCGTCGTCATCTGCGGTTGGCGCTCGAAGTCGAATAGCGCATTGCTATATACTATGGCGTTCGTCGTCGCTATACATACTACTATATGCGCGTGCATGTATAACGAAGTGCTCGCTGACTGCCAAACGCTCGTTGATGCATGCATGTAGCTAGCTCTGGCGCACACGTCAATTATATCCTCGACGCTGCCTGCTGTCTGCTGCGTCGCGTCGCACGTTGTATAGCTCTGATAGCTGCATGAGTGACTGTATATAGGAGCGAGAGAGAGATGCGACGGCTGACTTGGTATTTTCGAAACTGTGTCCTCGGAGTTCAGGGCGCGCAAGTTTGTGCGTGGCAGTTCGCCGACTATACTATACTGATGAGAATTGCTCTCTGAATATCGATCATCGTTTACCTATAGATAGATAAAATAGTCAGCTGTAAGTACAGCTTTAGTTTTGGCGCGAAAATTCAAAGAGATCGGTGAATAAAAAATAGCATTCGAGATCAGATTTCAGCGGGCTCGTTAATTAGCCACGGAAACGTCAATGGCAGATAGTAAAGTACTCGAGCGTGAGAGAAAGAGCAAGGGCTATAAGGAAGAATAGACTGGCCGAAAGAATGGAACAAGGGATCTCTCTCTTTCTCCCTCCCATTCAACGCTCCTAAAACAAGTCGTCGCGTATATAGCAGTCATTCCAAAGGTAGGGACACACACACTCTCTCTCTCTCTCTACTCTCGAATCGTCGTTAAAGCGATCGATTTTTTTTGTTCGCGCGTTGAAAAGACGCGCGCGCGCGCACCCGCGTTGTCATTTGCATATCTCGCGCCGACGGCGTGACAAGCTCGTGAATTAGCTCCGTCGTCGTCGTCGAGCACTCGATAATGAAGCCAAGAGAGAGAGAAGTTTCCAAAGCGAATTTCCGCTCGGTGTGAAAAAAAAAACGAGAGAGGGAGAGGAGACGAGCGTGCGGATTGACGAGCGTGGAGGCGTCCTAATATGGGCCGAGTCAACATTATTTGATACCTCCATAACGCCACGGCTTGTACATCCGTGCTGCACCCTCTTTCTCTTTCTTCGCGACATTCTTTTTCGCGTTGTTCCTTCGTTGTCGCTTGCTTTATTTTTTTTTTCCTTTTCCTGTCGCCGTTTCGCTCGGTCTTACCGACCGTGTCGTTCTCTTTCGCTCTCTCTCTCTTGAATGTTTGATACGTGATGTGATTTATATTAACTGTCGCTCGCTGTAATCAAACGTTGTGTTACCCTTTGAAAAAGATTAAATTCGCTCTTTATTGCTTCTCTCGGTAGATATTTCGAGCATATATAGTAGAAAACGCTTTTGGTACGCCAATGTAAAAGCTGAACGAAAAACTTTTTTCATCTAAATTAACTCTTGGCTGTTCCATTCGTTCTCACATGTAAGTTAGTACTGTATTTAATTGAAATCCATTGCGAGAAATTCGGCAGAGCTTTAATGGATAATTTAATTATTTATGAAGACTCCGTTGGCGAAAAAATAACGTGCAATCTCGTTCATTCGATTTTCATTGCAGCCAATCACCTTAAAATACCACGGAAAAGTCGTGCAATCACGGTTAAGCCGTGCCATCGTGCAACTTTGATCGAGGTTTAATCCAAACGAGAGCTCGCGGCTCAGCCATTATAACTCATCGTAAAAAATTCATCGACACCTCGCTCGTCCAAACCTCTCTCACTCTCTACTCTCTCGTTCTCGATTTCCGCCTCGTGCAAAATTCACGAATTTCTCGACGGGTCACTTTAGCTGAAATCAAGGGTGGTCGACAGGTCTTATTATTTTTCCCCTGTCACCCTTTTTTTCTCTCTCTTTCTCTCTCTCTCTCAGTTTCGTACAATTGAATTTAAACGCGCGCGAATATTCACGCGTTTGTTAACTCGACGAATAATTAGAGCGATGCAATTACGACACGCGTGCATTTTTACTATATTTTAGAGTTACACTTCGCTTTTAATTGACACGCGTGTTATTATTATGATCATCGTCAAACGGGAATATATTCAATTAATTTATTGACAAACCAAGCGTAATATTGTACATATCTGATATTTTCGTTTGGAATAAAATGAATTTCCCCATTGACTCGCGATTGCCACGCGCGATCTGGATTGACGTTTCTGTCGGTAATTTTACGCAGTCTTTTTTTTTCATCAAGCGTGTCGCCAAGAAAAAAAAAAGACGACTCGTAAAAATCGACGCAGCGCAGTTGCGAGTTAATTGAAAAAAAAATTCGAATAAAATGCCGCCTAATAGCGCAATTAAAAAGGAACACGGTCGAAATTTAGCAATTTATGCGTCGAGCATGTCTGTATATTCAATAAATTTATGTCCGACTGGATCCGGTTATTTTCTACTGAGCGTGGTAGTCGTGCGATTTTCCTCTCCTCTCCTTCTCTCTCTGCAAGAAATGTCACTGGCAGCAGAAAAAAAAGGAAGGAATCTCACTGGTATAAGGCGCCGCAATTAACGAACATTCTCGAAAAATCCCAGGCTCACTTATAAATATCGACTCTGAAAATAATTACCAAAAAAAAAAGAGAGAAGATTCTGTCGAGTATACACTCCACCCGTTGCCGTAGTCGTCGCATAACATTTACATAATAATACTCGAGGGTTTGAATTGAATCTCGGCGAGCACAAAAGAGATCATTGACGTCATTGCAAGAAAAACGATGGCGCGTTCGCCTTTTATTCGTCACATTAAGCTTCGCGAGCGCAATGTTTTTCCCCCCGATAGTGTCCAATAAATCGGTTGTTGCTCGCGCCTTATCTACGCGAGTTTTTGTGCATCTCTTTGTTTGTTTATTTGTTTCTCTCTTTTTTTTTCCATTCATTCTGCGAATGCAGTTCGCATTGCTTGCAATATCAGATGGGCGGAGGCCATTAGTCTGTGGTGTGGTGTGGTGCGCGCGCGCGGCGAGGGACGTCATCCACGGCCGGGTGTTGTTATTAATTAAATGTCCGAGCGATAGGCATCGTGCGAGAGCCCGAGTCGAGTCGAGTTGAGCGCGTGCGCCGAATCGTCAAACCGGCTTCCTTCCTATTAGACGTCATTTGTCTCCTGCATCGAATATTCCTCGATCTTTCCTCGCGCCTCGTTAAGCTTGAGATTTATCGCCACCTGCGCGCCAACTTTTCTCATCCTCTCTCTCTCTATCTCTCTCTCTCTCTCTCTCTCTTTCTCTCTCTCCTTCTTCCTTGTTCAGCTGCTTCTGCTGCGCCTCTTATCCCTTTACTGCCTTCGTAAAGTAGAAGTGTACCGCTTCGTTTCCTCTCTCGCTCGCACTCTTTCTTTATTTTTTTTCTCTTTTGCGCTCACTCACGAGTAGAGAGAGAGAGAGAGCCTACTCTCTGTCTCTTCCTCTTTGTCACGCTCTCGCGTGTATACGCCCGGCAAACCAACACCTCTTCCTCTCATTTCGCCGAGCGACACTAAATTTTTACCCTTTCCATTGACGACGACGACCGACCGACTAACTGGCCACGTTTGTTAGAACACTTTCCGCTGCTTTATGCCGCAATTAAGGGCCTCCTTCGCTTTACTAGCCACCAGATTTTTCAAATAAAAATGACATTTCGACTCGCCACTACCGTCTTTGATTCAATCTCTATAACGACTCATTTTGCTCTTTTTTTTTTTCATTAAACTCTTCTACGTTTGATGTAACTTTTTGTATTTTCTTACGTACGTGATAAGGTTGTTAACTTTTCTTTGGGAAAAAGGGAATCTTCAAATCTATTTCCATCAAATTAATTATTATTTTTTCATTTTCAATCTCCATTCTCTATTTAATTTTTCATCTTCAGTTCGAGTATGCTGAATCAATCAATCTCTCAAAAAAATGCCATCCCTATAATAAAAAAAAAAGAAAGAATTTTAAGAAGCATTCGGTTGTTCAAAAATTGTCGAAAAATCGACAGCTCTGTGATTGACATAATCAAATAAATTTGAATGGCACTCTAGAATGTGAGTCAATCGAAAGTGTCTTTTGGTAGAATGAAACACACTTGAAAGCTCTTATACGATACACCTATAACGTATATAGGAAAGACTTTTCCGATCACCTATAACTGCATAAGAGGTTTTCAATTTTCGTTTGGTACTCGCGTTCTTCCTCTTCACATATACATTATAACGTATATGTATATATGTGCTCGATATAGGTAGTAGTAGTAGCAGCACTTTCCGGAAGCAGACTTCATAAATACCCGAGGGACTTCCTTTCTTTGAGCACGAGATGCGCGCGGAGCGTTTGCCAACGGACTGGAACGCTCGCGAGTGCTGCTGCTGCTGCCTGCTGCTGGGCAATCTAGCTCTTGATATAAATGCGTTTCAACGTAAATGCTATTTCATCAGATTGAATGCTTTCCTATCGTATATTATCCTCGGGGAAAAACACTGCACGCTTGCCTTGCCTTGCCTCGTAGTTTTGTTGCGAGAAAGTCATGTGATAAATACCCTGTTAGAAATGATCACGAATAATTCGCGAATTTTTCGTGAATTTAATGGGTTAAGAGCGTCACGCTTTAAA